>PVJH01006184.1:52121-104457 GCA_004026705.1 Nesogale talazaci
TACAGGGGAAGTGATATCAATGAGTTCAAGAAGAAGGACTATGCTTTGAAACTGATCGTGGTAGCAATTGTACAATAATGCTTATGTTATTGAACTATGGAAGGTTAAGATTTCTGTAAGAGCTCCCAATAAAAATAATTAAAAAAACAAAAATCTTATTTTAAAGTTAAACCTTATAATATCAGAGTACTTAATATCTTTAATACATTATATTAAACTTAAAAATATAAAATTTCAGGGCTGAGCCCTGGTGGCATAAGTGGTTGAGTGCGGGACTGCAGCCTAGGGGCTTGGTGGTTCAAATCCAGCGGCAGCTATCAGGAGCAGCAATGGGTAGCGCCCATGACCACCAGAGGCAGTGATGCCCAAACAAACCAACAAATACAAAATTTCCTGGTCTTAATTCTAGCTGAAGGGGTTTGTGTTTGTGTTTTCACTTTACTTTTCATAACAAATACAGTTCAACTGTGTGATACAAAAATATTAATAAGGAAAATCATACCATAAAATGAAAAAGTCATCCTTTATTCAGTCTCCAATCCTGACTCTCCCTCTGTCCTACTGGTAGTCATTGTTTTTACATCATTATGAATATTTAAGTTTTATGCTCATTTCTTTTATAGATAGAATTATTACTGACAGATTTTAAAGGTTAATGTACAATTTTTGCTATATGGTTTCCCTTTATATCTTCCTTGTTGGTTTTTAAAACATTTTTGACACTGGGATGGAGGTTCAATTCCAGCAGTGGGGCTGGGCCTCCTACTCCCACCACCAGAGAGCAGTGATGCCTAAAAAACAAACAAACAAAAACATTTTTGAGTCTACCCATACCATAACCTATTCTCAGAGGAATGACTAGGGCAGGTACATTGATTTTGAACTTTGGTGGGTGTGATTCCATTGCTTTCCTGAAAGACTGGACTTTTTTGCCTTCTCACCAAAGTGCTTCTTTCTTCATTGTTGAAATTAGTTTAATAAACTTTATAGCCTTTGCCAATTTAAGACATATAAAATATTCCATTATGATTGAGGGCAGAATACTTTAAAAATATATAGATAATAATTTTTCTTAAGATCTACCTTATAATTTTTAAAGAGGCTATTTGTCCTTGTCTTTTATAACTGCCTCCCAGTAAGCATAAATAGGAAAGAAAACTCTTCAAAGTCGGAGCACTTCGTGATACAGTAAATGCTTGTTATTTACCCAATGCTCTTTAGCACTTCTCCTGCAAACAAGGTGTTTACTTGTGTTTGGAAAAGTATCCAGTAACTCTAGGGGACTGCTCACTTGTATCTTTGACGAATTCTTTCTTTATTTGTAAAGATTTGGCCGATGACGACATTTCTGTTTTCAAGTCGGGATCACCTCCTACCCCAAATGGCTTCAGACAATACGGGGATGCACGTCTTTACCACAGCCAAGGAAGAGGACCACGGAAACATGAGCAGATGGCTCACCAGAATCGAGCGTCTGCTCCGCACATGCTAAGTTCAAGTAAATCACCGATTCTTCCTCCCAGAGAGAGAGTCGCCGGCAAAGTGAAGAGTGACAGTGGCACTGGGTATGACACGGACAGCAGCCAGGATTCCCGGGAGAAAGGAAGCAGCTGTCATAGCATCAGTAAAAGCCGGAACCGAGGTTGGAAACCTATGAGAGAAACCTTAAACGTTGATAGCATTTTCAGTGAAAGTGAAAAAAGACAGCACAGCCCAAGACATAAATCAAATATGAGCAACAAACCTAAATGCAGCAAAGAGCAGTCTTTAAGCAATTGGCCAAAAGAGAATCCAAAGCAAAAAGGCTTGATGACCATCTATGAAGATGAAGTCAAGCAGGAAACAGGCAGCCGGAGTTCCCTTGAATCAAATGAAAAAGGAAATGAGAAAAACAAAGGCCTCCGGGAGCCTAAGGTTCCTGGTGACAACTGGCAGATGCAGAGGACGGAGTCTGGCTCTGAAAGCAGCGATCCTCACCGTAACGGATCTGCTCACTTGGACTCCCCTGTTATTGACGGAAACGGCCCAGTTGTGGATTCCAGTGGTGTCAAAGAAGCAGCATCCCTCAGGTAAGGCTCCAATTAAACGAATGCTTTCCCCTGGATCATTCTCTCTGTTGCCAGTGTGCACATGGATAACCAGGAGTAATTTTCAAAATTTGGAATCAACTAAGAGGAATGAGCAGAGCATGAGCTCAGAGTGAAGAGACCTGGGATGTGGCAGATCCTTTGATACATGGTTTCTACTCTTAGTAATAATGCCATGCTTCCAAAAATAATAAATTTATTCTTAGGAAATGCAAAGTACAAAATTAAATTGCCATTGTTGCAGTTACTGTCGACTTTTAATATATGCCACACATTTTAAAGATCCAAAGTAAAGTAATTTCCCCTCCAGTCAAAGAGCTCACAGTTTCTAGTGCCATCAACAAACTTAATACACATTCTCTCATCTCTGACCTCTGTAACTCAAAACAGGAGATTTGTTTTCCTCTCATGACACAATCCCATGGAAGAGATCTTTTCAGGGTAGCAAGTGTGTAGGAATGCAGCCAAATAGCTAAGCTTGTATGTAATTAACTCTAACTTGTTAAGCCCTAACTAATTTTACATATTTCTTTTGGTATTATTTTGTGCTTCTTTAACCTAAAAATAGTGCACAATTTAAGTGGCCAAAGTAGTTAGGTTACTCTAGCTACTATTCCTAATCTTAATTCTTGTTAAACCTCTTATTTTAATAGTTGGTGTTTGACCATATTTATTATGACCACTATGTTTGTAGACATTTCTTGTATACATATCTCTATGGATATATGTCAAATTGACATGTGAACGAAGTCATGTTTCCTTAAAAAAACTTGTTTAAAAACAATATAATTGGGCTGTGCCCCGGTGGCGTAAGTGGTTGAGTACGGAACTGCAGCCCGCAGGCTTGGCGGTTCAAATCCAGCGGTGGCTGGGTGGCACCCACGACCACCAGAGGCAGTGATGCCCACAAAAAACAAAACAAAACAAAACAAAAACATAATTATATACTAGTAACTTATAAATGAAACTGTAATACTATATATATATAATTTATATTATTTAACATTATACAGCATTCAAGATACTGGGTTCGATGTATCATAATCAGTAGTTGGGTTGGGCTAGTATGACAGTCTCACTGCATTGTCTTACATTTGGTATACGTGCTGCCAAAGTGAGCATTTGTCTTTACATTTATCTGACTGTCTTCATATTTTATTACTCAATTAATGTTTTCATGCATGAAACTGATTTACTGGGATTACTACTCAATCTAGATTCATGTCAAATTGAGATATAGCCGTAGTAATTCTTATACCACACAAATTTTGAGATTAGAAGACAGAGGGAAATGAATTTGTATGTGTATTTGTCTCATTAAATGCATAAAATGAAGCATAAATGGTAGGAATTAAATGCAAACTGTCTATAATTTTCATTGAGGAAATTGAAGTGTCTCAAAATGATGTGTCCCTAGTGTTAAAAAGCTTGATTGAAAAAAATCAACAAGGGTTGAGCCTTGATGGCGTAGTAGTTGAGTGCAGGACTGCGGCCCATGGGGTTGGTGGTTCAAATCCAGCGGCTGCTCTCCAGAAGCAAGGCTGGGTAGCTCCCACGACCACCAGAGGACAGTGATGCTCCCCTCAAAAAAAAAGAAAAGAAAAAAATCAACAATTAGTCCATTTAAAAAAATGATTATTGCAATAATACTTTGAAGAATCATTGTTTATTTGTCTGAGTAATTTCATAACATTTATTAAAATAGTGGGGCTTTATTTCTAAATAGACAAGACCTTAAAGTATTGGATCCATTGGCTACTTTTCATAGTCTTTATTTTGAAATGGGAATAATACCTTCTTTAAGTATTGCTACTCATGTAATGTCCCAATTAAATAATGGTCATTAAGTCCCTAGGTAGCACCTGCCATATAATAATTGTTTAATGGATGTTAAGCAATTTTTCTTAAATTTAACTCAAGATAATAAGCCACAATATTCGATGTACTTAATATGTATTTTGTGTTATTTTCTAGTGACCAGAATAAGTCAAATAACCTAAATATAGAACACATGGACTGTGCCTCTCAGCAGAACAAAAACCACCTGCAAGGTAAAACTTCTTCCAAATACAATATAGAACTAAAGAGTACACTAGAATAAAAAATAATTTTGTTATGGTACCGCTAAGAAAAAGTAATATTCATTGCTATTTTAATAACTCTAGAAATGAAATAATTTTGTTTAGTATCTTGATATTTATGTTTCAGTAAAGCATGCCTAGAAGAAACTGAGCCTACTCCTTGAATATGCATTCATGCTTGAGTGATCCTATAGGGCAGAGGAGAGCTGCCCCATGGGACCTCCAAGGGTTGTCATCTTTATGTAGAGCAGCTGCTGGCCTCAAACCGCTGACCCTGTCTTGACTGTTGTACTCCAATGATTGAGTTGGAATCAACTCATTTGTTCTTCCCTCCCCACCAAGTAGAGTATGTAGGCTGTCTACAGATGTTTGTTTTTTTAACATGGGCTTCAAAAAATGAACATTAGTTTGTATCTCTTTTTATTTGATTAGCAAAATGTTGCTTTAGAACTTTGCAGTCTTTTAGGGCATGTGTTTTAGACGTGTCTTCTGATGTCATAACGTTAAGAGTATTGCATTGGTTGTTGTTCAGAGCCACCGAGTCAGTTTCAATCGATAGCAACCCAGTTCTCCATAAACAAAATACCACCTTGTTTTTGTCATCCTTAAAACTACCCTTTCCCTGAGTCCATTTGCAGCAATGGTGTCATTCCATCTCATTGAGGGTCTTCCACTTTCTCACTGTCCCTTCACTAAAGCAAACATGACGTCCTTCACCAAACCTGATGTCCTTCTGACACTTCCCTGACAGCATGTCTGAAAGTATGGAGGATGAAGTCCTGCCATTCTTGCTCCTGGATACTGAATTACTGATGTTCTATTTAGATGATGATGAATATCTTTGAATGGCACTTTCTCCCAATAGTTGGTGTTGTCCGTTTCACTCTCAGGGTTCCTTATGTTACTGCATTCGATACACAACCATGATTTGGGACACAGGGGAAGAGCCGGGGTCTCTTTCTACTTCTGCCAGTTTGTTAACATTTTACTTAAGAGAAAACATGTTTGTATAATTGAAAAGCAGGTCACTGTCTCATAGTTGAGGAACTGTGGTCTATAGTCTTTCTGGGATCCACCACCTCCCCACACATACACATTTCCATGTAACACAAGTATGAGGTGGGCTGACAAAGAGTATGGCCAATTTTTTTCTAAGATATAAGTAGAGACTATGAGACTGGTCCTGTTACTTGCTTAATGATACATTTATGAGAATGGACCGAGGCGGGGTGGGATTTGGGAGTGCCCATGTTTAAAGAATGGGACTAGGTGCTACAGGGAATGGAAAAAGAAGGAGTTGTATCAGTCAGATAGGTTAGGTTCGTGTAGGGTCCCAGACAAATGAGATCCCATCTCTGCATTTTCTCTTCTATTTTGGTGCAGGGGGCAGGTGTGGGTGGCATGGAGAATCACATGCGGACACGGAAAGCAGCATCTCAAAAGTGACATGTGCACTTCCGCTCATTTCTCAATGGCCAAGAAAAATCTCTGATCCTAGCCAAACTGCAAAGCGAAGCAGAAAAGTGCACTTTTACAAGCGCCTGAAAGCTGAACTAAATTATTAACTAATGACTATCGCGGGAGGTCAGAAGAAACAGATTGATCAACAGCTTGATAGAAAAGTTCAGCTGGGAAGCAGTAAAAGTATAATGTTGATCATGGTTAGTCGCCACCAAGTGCATGACAGCCCCGTGCCTGCAGAGCAGAAGCGTGACATACGGTTTTGAAGGCTGAGTTCCTGCAAAAGTACATGGTCAAGTCTGTCTCGTGAGGTGCCCTTATGTCGAGAATTGTCAGCCTCTGACGAGCTAGCACTTGTGCCATCGGGAGGTACTGTGCAGCACTGCTGTCGGTGATTTGTTAGCAATGCCATGGCAGCCCGAGAGCAAAGAAGAAGCAGGTGGTAGGACATGTAGTAGATGGGTACTAGCTGCATTCCTCGGAAGAAGTTGAGAAGGCAGGGTCTCGGATGATGAGCACGGGGATACAGAGGTGATATCCTGAGACGGTGATTTCACACTTAGGGAGTATCTCTCTCTCTCTCTTTTTTTAATAATAATAATAATAATAGCTCTTTCAGCTATTATAACATTTAGTACATCATCTGTAGCAAGCACATTTGCACACATGTTGCCACATACATTTCCAAACATTTTCCACTTGAGCCCTTGGTATAAGCTCCTCTTAAAAAAAAAAAATCTATCCACCCCCCCCCTTTTTTTAATGAATCATTTTATTGGGTACTTATACACCTCCCCTCATGATCCATACATTCATCAATTGTATGCAGATCTCATTTGCACACTTGTTGCTATCATCACTCTCAAAATATCCTCCCTCCACTGAGGCCCCCAGTTCCAGCTCCCCATATTTCCCTTCCTTCCTATCCCCCATGAACCTTTAATAATTTACAGATTGCTATTTCATATCGTGTACTGTCCAATGTGTCCTTTCACTCACTTCCCTGTTGGCCGTGCCCCAGAGAGGAGGTTATATGTAGATCCCTGAAATTAGTTCCCCCTTTCTACCCTGCCATCCCTCCACCCTCCCAGTCTCACCACTTCCATCACTCATCCTGAGGGAATATCTATCCTAAGTTCCTCATGTGTCCGCCTCCAGTGTACATCCCCTGTTCTACTCAGGCTTTTCTGGTAGAACCGAAAGCATGATAGTGAGTGTGAGGAAGCATTTGAGAATTCGAGGAAAGATGCATATTTCATTGTTACTACTCTGTACCTTAACTGACTCATCTCCTCCCTGTTACCCCTCTGTAAGATGATGTCACTTCTCTTCTTGATGGGCTTTGGGTCATCAATCTGTACTCCCCATAATTTTAGTTCTTTGATGCCTAACACCGGATCCCTTCAACACCTTGTGGTCACACAGGCTGGTGTGCTTCTTCCATGTGGGCTTTGTTGCTTCTGAGCTGGATGGCCACTTGTTTACTCAAGCCTTTAAGACCCCAGATGCTATATTTTTTGGTAGCCGGGCACCATCAGCTTTCTTCACCACATCTGCTTATGCACATATTTGTCCTCAGTGATCATATCAGGAAAGTGAGCATGCAATGTTATGGTTTTCAGTTCTTAAAGCCTGATAACTGATCCCTTTGACAACTCATGGTGCACACGCTGGTGTGCTTCATCCATGTGGGCTTTGTTGCTTCTGAGCTGGATGACTGCTTGTTTACTCAAGCTTTAAGACCCCGGACGCTACATCTTTTGATAGCCGGGCACCATCAGCTTTCTTCACCACCATTGCTTGTGCACACTTTTGTCTTCAGTGATCGGGGAGGGAAAGTGAGCATCATGGAATGCCAATTTAATAGAACAAAGTGTTCTTGCATTTAGGAAGTATATGAGTGGAGGTCCAATGCCCATCTGCTGTTCTACTACTAAGCCTATATGTATAAGTTCGTTGATCTATTTCCCCCATTGTCACATATAGATATATGCACCTATGTACCTGCCTGTATTTAAACCTCTATAAATGCTCTTTACCCCCAGTTCTTTACTCTATTTCCTTTTACTTCCCTTTTGTCCCACTATCATATTCAGCCTCCATTGGGTTTCAGTATTTTTTCTCTGTTACATTACCCTCGGTCAACCTCTACTGGGCTTCTCACAACCACCTTGTCTCTAATTTTGGATCAATTGGTATACTCTTATCCCTGGGCTGGTCAACACCATCTCCTTTCCCCCTCCTCCCCTTCTCCCATGGCCCATACCCCGGAACCCTCAGTCCCGTTGTTTTTGCCTCCAGACTCTTCATCCAGCCAATCTTATCTAGATAGACCTGCAAAGGTAACAATAAATACCCAAAAAAGGCTTCCTAAAATGAAGCAACAAAAGAAAATAAAGCAATGATAACAACAAAACCCCCAGTGACACATATATGTGTGTGTGTGTGTGTGTGTGTATACACACACAATATAAAAACATGTAAGTAATTTAAGGTCTGTTCATTGACTTCCAGGAGTGTCCCCTGGTTGAGTCAGATGGGGTGCCACTCCCTGGTCCCAAGGTTTATCGTGGTCATTCCCTCTGGATCTCCACGCTCAATTACACACAGCTAGTGTTTTTCCCGGGTGTGCTTGTGTCAGACAGGGTATAATCCTGACCCTGGTTCTCCACTGTTGACCCCAAAAAGCCTTGGGTCAGTGATGGTAGCTGTATTTCATAGTGGGGCTGGCCACATATGATCCTCTTTGTGCATCGGCTATTCTGAGTAGGAGTATCGTCCTGAAGGATCAGTGCACCAGGAGGCACTCCATTCTCTCTCCCTCCCTCTTCATTTGTTTTCATGTGTTCTGGTCAGGCATCTCTCATTCCCCAAGCTGCAGCTTCAAGTGCTGACCAAAGAGTATCTCTTTTCATCGTGAAAATAGCCACGAGTAAAACTTTGTTTTTAGTCCATCATTTTAAAAAAATTTTGTGGTCCTTACTTACTGTTAATTGCAGATATTAAATGTGATTAAACATGAAATTATTTTTGCTTTCCTCAGATCATATAATATCAGAAGGAAACACTTATATTAAGGAAATAGCTTTCTTTTCCTATGTTAAAATGTCTTGCCTGTTTTAAAAATCTGATAAAAGTCTGCTAACCAAGTATTACAGGAAACCGTAGAGGGTTGGCCAGAAATCAGTGAAAATTGAACAATAACTGTAAATGCTGTACTGTTTTACAAAGTTACTCTTGCTTCCTGATAGCAATAAAAACACAAGGTCATTGAGAGTTTGCTTTGCAAAAGTGCAGTGCTGTAAGAGTTTAGCAAATGGTTTCCCAATTCACTATTTAAGGGTGTATACATTAACTATAGAAACCATAAGCACCATTTTTATTATTAAAGTCTACCTTAATTCTCTAGACCAGTTTTTGTCTTAAGAGTCTTTGTTAATATTTGCATGTGAGACTAGTATGTGCTTTCCTCTCCATGTGTATGAAAATATGTGGGGAAATGGTGTAGGATTGCTTTTCCCTGAAAGAAAAACTTGGCCTGCATATATTTTTGTGTTTTGATATTTTTACAATTAGTTCCATTTTTGTGTGAGTTGTTAGGATTCTTTTGCCTGTCTTTGTTTCTCATTTATAATCTGGGGCCTCAGTAAACATTATTGACCAAAAGAGCCGCATTTTTATGAATAGCTAATAGAAAATCTAAGGAGTCTGACTTACAAACTTGATTTTCCCACTTGCTTGACATATAAGTCAGTTTTTTATATTAGTCTCTACAAGTAAGTAATCCCAGTGTAGTGATTTCATTGACCACCACCTCCCCCATTAATAGAGCTATAGAATTTTTTTTAACCTATATCATTGTGCTAGGAATTTATAGGAGTTTAGCCACATATTACCTAAAACATTTATGGGAACATGGCTGAAATTGCACAGTGCCATATAGATTCTTCTAGCCTCTCTGGATCTCTAATGGAGGAAATTTAATACATGTCTTGTAGTACATATTCAAAGGCCCCTCGTGGTTCCCTAGGTTAGGTCTTGGACCTGCCAGCTGCTCTGTTGGCATTTCAAACTTACCAGCCGCTCCACAGGAGAGAGATGAGCCTCTCTGCTCCCCACAATATACTTGGAATCAGATGGGGCTTTTTTTCTTCCTGTAAAGAGTTAACAGTCGGCTGAGCCCCGGTGGCGTAGTGGTTGTGCACGGGACTGTGGTCCACTGGGACAGAGGTTCAATTCCAGCAGTGGGGCTGGAACTTCTACTCCCACCACCAGAGAGCAGTGATGGCCCACCCCCCCAAAAAAAAAAGAGTTAACAGTCTCAGAAACCTACCGGTGTCTGCCCCTAACCTCTAATGCTGCTATGAGGAAGAATTGACTTGGTGGCAGTGTTTGTTTTTATTTTCAAAGCAGAAGAAATAATACATTCACAAAAGCATGCAGTTAGGAAAAAGGTAATAAATGCATTTCATGAATACAGATATGTAGAAATTGTGAAATGAAATGATGGATTTCCCCCTACCCCCCCCCCCAAAAAAAAAGTCAACAACCCTGCCAGCTATGTGATTCTGACTTATTAGGACCTGTATGGGGTGTCTGAGGTTGAATTTCTACAGGAGCAGACAGCCTTTTCCAGAAGAGTAGCTGCTGAGTTTGAACCAACAACATCAAAGTTAGTAGGTTAACTCCTAAGCCAGTGTCATTTCCTACAGAAAACAGTGAGGGACCATAGGACTTTCTCACAGATAGTGGCAAACTCTATGTTGCATTTTAGAAGAGTATGTTCACAATAAGTCTAGAAGGTATGTCTGGAACAGGGGATAATACTAGGTGGCTATTATAGTCGTTTAGGAAGGAGAAATTAAGCCATGAACTAAGGCAGTACCAATGTCAAGAAAGAAATAAGGGATTATAAGAATAGTTTGGGTCATGGGACCAAATTTGCCTTTGTAATTGATATAAGAGGTGGCTTCAAGAAGTTCATGGACAAATTTCATTATATTTTCATGTCCTTTTTCTCATGAACTCTTTGAAGCCCTTTGATACAGAATGAGGAAATGGGAGGTGGTTGAGGATACCCTGCTTCAGGTTTACACAACCAGAAAACACTTCTTACAGAAAGGGTGACATAGGAAGAAGGAACACCTGAAAACCCTACATAGGATCTTTAGGAATTGAAAGTGACAGTGGCAATGATTTTGATTTTTGGTGTAAGTGTCTACTCCTTTTGAACTATGGTTAACTTAGACAGGAATGTTTACCCACTTTAACACTTTGTGATTTTAGAAAATATTCAGATTTTATTTAAATGCCATGCTATTGAATTAGTAGATCATTGATTCCATGCTTACTCCTTTAATGTTTAACTTTTTAATTGCATGCCACAGTATTCTGAAATCTCTCTATACAACCAATGTGAAGAGCTTACCAATGTGAAGATTTGTTTTAAATCTGGGTTTTCAGATGAAGCATATCTTTTGATTTTTTGAGTAAGTCTGGGTTTTGTTGGAGGACATATCATCATTAGCAGTATGGCTAAAAATCTTTGACATTAAGGTTTCTTCTGTGCCTACTGTTAAAATTGGACTATGTTAGGTTTGCAAAGAACCTGGAGCCAAAATTCCCAGTAAAGACACATAGAAGTCTATGTCAGCAGAAGAGAAAAATAACACTTCTATTTTTAAGTTGGTTGGAATTCTCAAGTCAAACCGGTTTCATTGAAAGCCTGCCATAACAAGACCGCAATTTTAGAAAATCTCTGCTGCCCCCTTCTGTCCAGTGTAGAGATACCTCAATCAACGCAAACATTTCTAGTCTTCACATATTTTTCTGTTTGTGAAACTAAAGATATGTAAAAAAAAAATCAGTGATTAGAAAATTAACTTATATATTTTTCAAGCTTGGTACACTAACATACTTTTTGACATCTTTTTTATTATAAAATCAGTGTCATGGTAATAGCATAGGTTTTGAGCTTCAGACAATGTATTCAATTTGCTAACAACTATTTTCTTAAGCAGGAAAAATACACTACTTCTAGAGAGATTATTCAGTAGTACAAATTAGTAAGAGCCAGGAGTCAGTGGAATTGCCTTATTTTTTCAAGTCTTGAAAGTTTTCTGTGTTGTATAAAGCGCAGTCTACCGCTTTTCTATCACTCAGTTCAATGGAAAACAGAGATTTCCTTTTCTGGTAGGTTTCCAATTTATACAAGTGCTAACTTTCACAGGCCTTACTGTACTATCTTTTATTTTTTCAATTTTATTAAAACGAGATAACTGGAGGAAAAGGTAAGAAAGATTCTTCTTAATATCTATTATCTATCTGGCCCTTGATCACTGAGTTGGAAAGATGGAAGGTAGGTTCAGGTGTTACTTAAAAGAATAAAAACAATGTTTGCATGCAATTGTTTATTCAGTCTGCAGAAACAAAATTAATTTAAAATTAATTTCAGATTTCTAGTTCACCTCATTCTGCCATCTTAAGTCTTTATTAGGAAATATCATTTCTTGCTGTTAGGTGCCACCGCTTCCAGCCTCATAGCAACACACACGCCACCACACTGTGAAGGTGGAAATAACATGTCATATGTAAATAATGTGGCATATTGAATATTAAATGATCACACATGCATTTTCCAACCATCAACATAAATCTGCTAGAGGGTTGGTATAAATTGAAATCTACATGATCGCAATAGATTTTCAGTGTATATGCCAAAATTGGATATTACTTTATAAGTTTGAGGGAGGAAGGATATATGCCATAGTGGCTAAAAGCACAGGTTTTGTTTTTTTTTAATCATACAGACCTCTTCTGATTTCTAGTTGCGTAACCTAAGTACTTAACCTTCACCATGGTGAAAGGGCTCATCTGCTAATTCCATAGACATATGAGTCAACCAGAGGCGGCTCCTAAGAAAGGGTTTATCATCTGCTTCTGAAAAATCACCCCCGAAAAGACTCCAGAGCACAGCTCGGCTCTGAGACACACACACACACACACACACACACACACACCCCACCCTTCTAAGATCAGGGTCCGCTGGCCAGCTACTGACAGCCTCTGTGTCCTCGCGGTAAACCGGAAATAAGAATGCTTTCTCTAGTTGGAGGTTGTAAAGGTTAAGTGTAATAATTAGATCAACCCTTTAAAATGTAATCAGGGTTGGGGATTGGGGGGAGGGGGCAGGAGGGGGACAACAGAGACAATGCCAAGAAGTCCAGGAAGGAAAAGAATGCTTGGAAACTGATTTTGTACAGTACTGCTTGATGTGATAGAACTATGCAATGACTCCCAATAATAGATAAATAAATAAAATGTAATCAGTCAATAAATGGTAGATACAGTATAAAATTATATTTTAAATAATATACCTTTAGTCCCCCCTTAATACATTTATTCTAACATTCTTCTGAGATAGGTTAAAAAAAAAAGATATCTTTATTGCATGAGTGAGAAAGCTGAATTGAGAGGGGGAAGAAGCTTACCCAAAGCTAACATATAAATTGTGAATCCCGGCCCCAGCCAAATACATCCTTCTACCAACAAACGGGTAGCACTTTACCTATAGAGATGGTGTCTGCCAGGGAAGCGCACGGAGAGCACCATCTAACTCGGGCGATGCCCCTGTTCTGGCAGTGCTGACACCACCAGAGAACAACGCAACAAGAGAACTGTTTGTTCATTTTACATAAATTGCTCAGCTAGGGAAGCCATTTGGATTGAGTCTTGAAGAATTTATTGTTTGGTTTCTTTTATTTAACAAAGGCATTTCCTCTTTATAGAAGATGTGATGTAAATAAGCATACATGAAGCAGTTTCTTAGAGTTCACTTGAGTATTTCTTGTCTCTTTCCCACCCAGGTTTTAGAAAGGGGCTAAAGAACTTTGCAGCAGGCTCTCCACCTCCTGAACTCCACCCAGAATCACATCTACAAATAAGAAATCCGTTAGTAAAAAGGTAATCACAGATATACAAAATTGTTTAGACCTGTTTCCCCAAATGCATATGTTATGGGGACTCCTTTTATGTATCCGAAAGACATAAGTGCATATCACTACTCTGAAAGCCCCCACTTGCCCCGTCTGTCACCTGGGGTGGCTGGCCTGCAGGCTCCTGTGACTTTGGAAGCTCTGCCTCTAGTTTTTAAAATATCAACTGGCTTCAACACAGCTTCCAGAACAACTCAAACTAGAAAGAAGGAGGAGGCAGGCAGTTCACTTATGAAAAATCAGAAAACTTCATAGGTAGTAATAAAGCCTTGTCTGATCGTGTCAGGAAATGAACCTTTCTGGTTAGAAAGACCTTTTAATATGACTGGCGGAAAGCCGGCTCCTCAAAGCAGAGTTCCCTTCCTGACACGGATAAGGCCAAGCTTCCTAGACCCGCTTTTACTCATGGGCATGACTCACAATGAAAAGAAACAGCTGCCTCTGTTAAAGAAACATTAACCCCTGTTAATAATCAGAATGCGGACTGTACAGAATAAGAATGTAGGAAGATTGGAAGTTGTCGGAAATGAAATGGAATGCACAAAGTCAATGCCATAGGCTCTAGTGACCTGAAATTGCCCATTTTCAAAAGACATTCATCTCATGATGCTCTGTGCCCAGAATCACAGACTGAAGAGGAGTTGCTTTGTATTCATCATCCAAAAGAACATTTCAGGGTGTACCCTAAAGTACAGTGCGGTCGGTGATAGGATAATAGCCATAGCCCTCTAGAACGAATATTGAATACAACTGCTATGCAAATGCATGCAACAACCACTAATGCCGATGATGATAAAATTGAAGGTTGTTAACAACTTTTGCAATCTGAAGTTGGTCAAGCATGAAATCATGATTCGTTGATAGTTGCTGTTGATTGGAATGCAAAAGTTGGAAGCAAAGCATCTGCAATCAGAAAATATGGTTTTGGTCATAAAAACACCAGCAACCCCATGATAGAAGTTTGAAAGAGCAACAATATTTTCATTGAAAATACTCTTTTTTGCAACAACATAAACACTTCAAATACACACGCCTCACCAGGAATAAGATTAATTCACCTGTGCAAAGAGACAGTGGGGAAGTTCACCATCAGAAGAGTGCCAGTCAGACTACGGGAGAGCTCCTGTGCATGTTGAAACTGGCAAAAATTAAAACAAATCTAGGAGACCCAATATATGACCTTGTGTATATGCCAGCTGAAGTCAGAGGCCATCTCCGGAGTAGATGTGATGCATTAAGCACTACTGGTCACAGATCAGGGGAGTTGTGGATGATATCAAAGACATTATACATTAAAAAGACAGGAAAGAGCAAAATGAATATCAGAAGAGAATCTCAAAGTTGCTCTTGTAGAAGAACGAAAGCAAAAGGAAGAAATGAAGTGAAAGAACTGAACAGAAGAATTCAAAGGACTGCTTGAGAAGACAAAGTAAAATTGTATAATGGAATTGGTGGGGGGGGGGGGGGGGGGGGGGGGGGGGGGAAGAGAGGTGTGAACAACCTGGAGTTAGGAAACCAAAACAGAAAACTCATTTGACTTTTCTCAAGCCAAAGAATAAGGTCTGTCCTTGAACTGCACTGTTAAAAGATCCTTTGGGCAAAATAGGAACAACCTAACAGCAACCATAAAAGATAAAAGGAGCAAAGAGTCACTGTAGCATAAAGAATTGGTCAACCATAAAAAGAATTAGAATTGGTCAACCATTCAGGGGCAGCAAGTGGTTAAGAATCTAAGGGACTGGGGGAAGAAGTGCACACTGACGACTCTGGAATGAACGGAAGAAAAGGAGGCTCTTGGGATGGATGTCATGACAACTGAGCTGCTTCCACAAAGGTAGGCGCACGAGAGGCACTCACTCACCTGTGCCAAGACTTTTAAAAGATAGTAGACTTGAAGAGATTCATATATGTAACATTTCAAAGACAAGTTCTCCCAAAGAAGGCCGAGATTATTGAACAATATCATTAATATTACATGCACGCAAAGTGTTGTTCAAGGTAATCAAACTCACTGCTGCAGCAGTACATCAACAGGAAATGCCAGAAACTCATGCAGGATTCAGAAAAGGACTGTAATTGCTGTTATCAGGTAAATCCTGGTTGAAAGAAAATACCAGAAAGATGTTTTCTTGTGTATTGACAAAGTTAAGGCATTCAATATTGTGAATCATGACACACTGAATAACATTAAAAAGAACGGGAATTCCAGACCACTTATTTGTGGTCATACAGAGCCTGTATGTACAACAAGGACAGCCAATTGAATAAAACGAGGATAGTGCATATCCCCTTAAAATCAGGAAAGTTTTGCTCCAAGAATGTATCCTTTTTGATGTGAGCAAATAATCTGAGAAGCCAGACTGTATAGAGAACACAGCAGGGATTAGAGGAAGACTCATTCATTTACTGTTACAGTATTTCTCACTAGGTATATGGCTTTAGGAATGAAAAGTTTTTCTGGTAAACATGTACTCTGGCATAAATATCTGGAGTTCAAAAATAGTACAAAGTATCACTGTTAACAAATACTTTTTTCCCAATGATTTTATTGGGGGCTCTTACAGCTCTTATAACATTCAATACATCATTTGTATCAAGCATGTTTGTACATATGTTGCCATATTCATTTCCAAATATTTTCTACTTGAGCCAAATACTTTCTTTTCTAATGCTTCAGAAACAATCTATAGTATGTTAAGAAACCTTCAAAATTGATTACATCTCAATAGAAGGAAAGCAAAAAGCCTCACAACTGGGCCAATAAGCAACAGCACGATAAATGGAGAAAATATTGAAATTGATAAGGAATTTATTTTTCTTGGATCCATAATCAATGCTCCTGAGAGCAGCAGTAAAAAAAAGAAAATGTTCTTTTGGGCAAATCTGGGGGGAAATAATCTCTTAAAATATTGCAAAGCCAGGCTGAGCCCTGGTGGCGTAGTGGTTGTGTGCTGGACTGCGACCCACAGGGTTGGTGGTTCAAGTCTAGCAGCAGCTCTCCAGGAGCAGGGCTGGACCTCCTACTCCCACCAGGAGGCAGTGATACCCACAAAAATATATATGTATTGCAAAGCAAAGATGTCACCAAAAACTACGATGTGCCTGAACCATGCCGGATATCTTCAGTTGTCTCATATGCTGATGAAAGCTGAGCTCTGACAAAGCAAGACCAAAGAGAATCGATCTCCCTGAATTGTGGTATTTGTGAAGAAGATTGAAGTACCAGGTACTGCCAGAAGAACAAACAAATCTTATTTTGGGGGAGAAGAGGGGGGGGGGGGTGATAGTACAGCCAGAATGTTCCTTAAAAGTGAGGATGGCATGAGTTCGTTTCAAGTGCTTTGAACATGCTACCTGGAGGGACCAGTCTGTGTGGAAGGAATTCCACAATCCAAAAGAGAAGGACTCTCAACAAAATGGAATGACCGAGGAGCTGTGGTGGACAGAGAGGATCATGAGGATGACACAGGACCTGGCAGGGTGTCCTTCTGCTGTCCCGTGTCACTGACTTGTAACTGGTAGGAAGGTACTGAACAGCATCCTGGTGAGGCAGGTGGCAGACAAATGTTTGTTTTTTCCCATTTTGACTGTTTGCCTATGTTTCCGTTTTGTTTGCATATTGTTGGTGTTTAAAGAAAGAATGGTCATGTTTGGTGTGGTTTTCATATTTCAGGTCCTATACGCATGAAGCCAGTGGGAAGTTAATTCCTTCATCCACTTCACAAATCCTGAAGGACCATACTGCAAGAGAGCGGATCCATCCATCAGGGGACCGGACCCTTGAAAAACCAAGTGAACACAAAGTTTCTGAAGGACGAAATATGGAAAATTCTGAGAGAGCAGGTTTGCCTTTCCATGTTGGTGACAACTCTGCTTCTGGAAAAAGAGGGGACACTAATGAAGTAACTTCACCGTCTCCGTTACGGTTGTCACAGACAAGAGCTCTTGGATTAAAGTCAGAAATCGCTTCTGCCACACAGCAGCAAAATACAGTGGGACAAGGGTACTCTGAGAACTCCCTACCCAGAGAACATCTAATTCCATCAGCCTGCAGATCTGATGGGTGTCAGTTGCCAAAACTTATTTACCAGAACCTCCCACCCCCTTTGCCGCCAAAGAAATACGCTGCATCTAGTGTGCCACAGTCAGAGAAAAAGGAGCCTCCATCTGATGTCAAGTTTACAGAGATGTTGAAAGCGAATTCTTTGAGCCTTCCAAAGAGCAGTGTAAGTACAGCTACAGAAGCAGGTCTGGGAGCGAGTACATACATGAATGATGACAGACTGAAGGAATCCTATCCAGACTGCCTATCCAGCTCTTCAACGGGTGATATTCAGGCAAACACACATGCGGTCGCTGATAGATTTTGCCAACCAGAAAGAGCTTCTAGTTCTCCGAGTCCAAGTGAGACAGTTTCGCTGACTACGTATTTTTCAGTTGATAGCTGCATGACTGATACATATAGACTGAAATACCACCAGAGGCCTAAGCTCTGTTTTCCATAGAGGAGTAGCTTTTTAAATGATAATTTGTTCTCTCAGACTGAAAGAGGGCCTAAGGACCCGTGATACATGATAGAATTGGTTCAGGTTGTCCTTTTGAACAAAGATAAATGTACTAATGCATTCTCAATAGATAAATGATGAAACTGGCCAGCCTCATAGGTCTCATAGACCACAGAAAATGAATCCTGGCATTTTTAACGGTATTAATCACTTTAATTATATGTGCATGTATATATGGTTAAATTGTGTATGTATACACTCGTCACTAATGTGGGCAGGTTCCAAAGACCAAGTAATTATGTAAAAATTGGCATTATGCAAAAACGGGATGACGACGTCACTACATAACTGCCAGATTTTATCATAACTGCCAAACCACTCAGAATCATGGCCAACTTTGACACTTACTCGTTAACTTTCATTTCTAGCATTACCTTCCCCTTGTACCTCAGCTTTCATTACTGCCAGCTGCACGTTGTTTGTGTGCAAGATAGGTTTTTTTATTGTGATAAACTCAAAAAGATCAGGTAACAAGGTAGTCAAGAAGTGAGGAGGTATATATGATTTTTACATGTAACAATCAACGTATTGAATATTTTAGAAGTTACCTTTCATAGTTTTGAATGCCTTGAAAAATAGAAAATCAGGGTATGTAACAAGTCTTTTGCCATATGCTGCAGCTGAATAAAAATTACATTTGTCCCTCTATTATGTGCCTAGTGGACACACATAAATATTAAACTAACCCATTACCAGCTGTGCAGATTGGTGACTGTGCTAACTGAAAACAACAGGTTGATACAATGTCTAGGTAAAGCATTATTTGCTTTATGAGAAGCACTTTCTAATGGGTAACCAAAAGAGGACTTCACCCATTTGTTTTTGACTTCTGTGATAGTCTACTACATACAATCCCCTTAAGTGTCTTACAGAAAATTCATCCATGAAATATATAGTATTGGAGAGAAAATGCCTTAATGATGAGCAACTCTTAAATTCTCAAGGTCAGACGATAGTTTACATCTAGAACTTTTATTTTCAGAATGCCTAGTTAACATACACATAAATATTTTTGTGTTCATAAATACTTCAGCCGTGTAAGCTAAATATAATTAAAATAGTTACTATATTATTTGTCTTGTTACATTTTTGTTTCTAATTTTATATGAATGTGAGAAAAGTTTTTATTTTGTTTGGTTTACTTTGGGCTGCTAATAACCAATGTCAGTAATTATTGTAGGGCGCTCTGATTGGGAATGTCACTGTGACTGCCTGCCATTCCCCTGGTTGTCTTAGCTGATTTGAAGCTGTCACCCTAATTTCTTGATGTTCATATTCTTGAATCTCTAAACCTACTTGGGTGTAAAGATTAAATTTCTGCCATTCTTGTAGCGGATTTACTGTAAATGAAATGTCTTATGGCGTGTCCTCTCCTTTTTCCTACACTAGACAACCAGTCATTTTATTCCACCTACTTCATGAGAGGGTTTTTGCTTAAAAAATATCTTTGCATTACTGTGTGAGCCTTACAAGTGAAAATACATTATTTTAATCACATTTCATTTGCTATTTTGTTCTTGACTAAACTGGATTAGAATTGGCTTATACTGTCTACAGAGAAGTGAGAATTATGAAATTAAAATTTGTTTCATTCAAGAATGGATAAACTTAATGGATATCTTTAAAATTCTGTAAAAATAATTAGTAGATTTTGTATCTTGAATGATTTCTTAAATTGTGTAAAAATATTCTAAAGCATAATTATAAATGACTGCTTTTAGATTAATAGCAAATACTTGTCCATAAATGGTTGACCTTACCCAATTACTAGATCTTGGCCAAATTTTCTCTTCCACTGGTAGAGAATTTTCAAGTTTTAATAGACTTTCCTAACAGTAGATGATTGATAGTCCCTTAATTTAGAAATACTTGAATATCAATGGAATTTTATCCTTTAAGAAAGTTTATTTTTAACATAACTTTAGTATAAAGTTTGTAAATATTGTGGTTTGTAAAATTATATATGAAGTATCATTTATGTAATGCCTGCTTTTATTACATTGTAAAATATTAGAGCAGTCGGTGTTTGTCACATATTTTTCATAGCTATCTTTATTAGCTTTAAAGGGTCTGTGTAATTTTTCTCTTTAATTTCTATTTGTTTGATATCTAGCTGCAAGGATATTATTGTAACAAATTAATTTCTAATATTTTAACAGCATAGATTTGTCTTTTTAACTCAAAATGATCAAGATCAAATAGAACATCTAATTGTGTTCTCTTGAACATACTGTTTAGCTGACACCTCCTGAATCATGTAGGTAGTATGAAACAAGGGAGGGGCTGACCATTTACCTTTATTGTGCTTTAATACTCCAGATCGAGGTGGAATATATATTTATCACACTCATCATGTAAAACTTTGACTTCTAAGGTGCCTATTTATTTTTATAAATGTTTGCATCTGGTTATAAGCTTATGAGAACTTTTTTAATACATCCAACTGTTGATGTCATGCTCAATGTTTTCAGAACATTATATTTTCATGTAAAAACAAATTTCTTCTGGTTCATAAACTTTTTTAAGATAAACAGATTTTTAAGTTAATATTGTTGGACTTTTTTTTGAATTCCTGAAGCATGTCTCCTAGGCCCCGAGCCTGGATTTCAATGAGAAAGCTCACTCTATGAAGTTGAAGGCTTTGTGTAGTTTCATTGGTCATAAATTATCCTAGGAGACTCCTAATAGTGAAAACTCCAGCAAGGTCTACATCGAGGTCCCAGAGGGTTGGGCAAAGTTATTCTATAAAGGATAGCTGGTGTTTTAGGCTTGTGGGCCATAGGGTCCTACAACCACCAGACAGTTCTGCTATTGTAATGTCAAAGCAGCTGGAAACAATATATAAATGAATTGCCCCAGCTGAATTCTAAATAGAACTTTATGGACACATATTTGGATTTTATGTAATTTTCATGTGTAATAAAATATTGTCTTTTTCCACTAATTTATCATATAAAACCCATTCTTACCACAGAGGCTGCACGAGAGCAATTTAGCAGGCCAGAGCTGGCCCATGGACCATGGTTTAATGAATTTTGTTTTTACACACACTCAAAACTGCCATCGGCATTGCAGACTCACAGTGATGCCACATCAACCAAGAACAGAACTTAGAACTGCCCGGATGGGCAACCCACCCATATCACACGCCCATGGCTCCAGGTTCTACAACAGAATCTATGTTAAATATTCTCAGTGACCCTGCTTATCCTATAGTCACCCCCATCTAATCCTGTAAGGCTTGCAGTTAGTGTTTAATGGCTGCGGGTCCCAGCTGACAAGAGTGGTAGGGAGTTTGGATTTGTCTAATTATGTGAAACTCTTTACACCCTAAGATGTTCAAGTTAGCAAGCCTCTAAGAGCGTTTTCAACAACTAGTCATTGGAAACCATTGGGACAAAAAAAAAGAAAGAAAACCACTGGGACAGTTATTTCACAGACATGGAGTATATAGAAATGACAAAGGAATTAATGAAAATGACATGGATTTTTTTTTTTTGATGTTTGTGTGTGTTGTAGTGTTTGCCAACTTTGGTATAACATTTTTTCACTTCTTAAAGACGTTAGGGTGTGGGCACTACACAGGCACTGTTCTTGAGGTTGCATGGTACAGATTGGTCATAGGGATGAATTCTCAGCTAATTAATCTTCTGTAGCAAAGACTTGAGATTTCGCTTTTCAGGCTATGCCCATATTGAGACCTCTTGGTCCATTCCATTTGAACGCCCAGCAACAGTATGTGCAACAGAACAAAACGCTGCCTGCTTGGCTATGACTGTTTGAAAACGTTATTGTAGCCACTGTGTCACCCTAGCTCTGAGGCCTTCTCTTTCACAGACCCTCAACTTTACCAAGCTTGAGGTTCTCCTCCACAAAATGACCCCTCCTGATAAAATGTCCAAAGTACGTGAAGTCAAGTCTCTATTCTCATGTCAAAGGAGCATTCTATCTCTACATCCTTCAACAGATTTGTTCATTCTTCTGGGATAGTATTTAACACTGTAAGTCAAAGGCATCCATTTTCCCCTAGTCTTCCTTGTCACCTGGGGTTGAGAGGTCAAAACGATCAACATGGCCGGAGGTGCTGGGAACAAACTATCCTCAGTTTTGTAACCTGGGGGCTTTCCTAACAAAAGCCACACGAGGGTCTCATCTTCAGTTCAGTGTGGCCACTGTAATGTATTATTGAACTCAGCAGAGAAGAGAGTCGGGAAGGCCAGTGCTTGAGGGAAAGAAGTTGGAAGGTGAAGGTATGTCTGACCTCTGCCTTTCCTGGCGCCAACCAGACACAACTGTGGAGTTGGAGGTTACTCCTTCCTCCTGCAGGTGGAAGAGGTCAAACAAGGCACCCAAGATGTCCCTTCACACATTAACTGATATTTATATAGGGCCTATATCTTATATACCTATATTATAGGTATATACATTAGATTTAAAACAAGAATATAAACTTCACGAAGGCAAGGATTTATTAATCATTTTACTGGGGCTTATAGATCTTACAGCAATCCATGAATCAAATGTATCAAAGCTTTACATATCTTGCCTTCATTTTCAAAACATTTTCTACTAGCCCCTGGTATCGGCTTTTTATCCGCACCCCACCCTCATGAATCCTTGATCATAATTATTTTCATATCTTAGCACCATCTACTGTCTCCCTTCATCCACGTTATTCCCCCTCCTTGGGTGGGGTGGTTATATATCCATCATTGTGATCAATTCTCTACCCCACCCCCACCCCCCACCCCCATGTTATTGCTACTCCCACTACTGTATCTGGGAGGATTATCTGCCCAGAGATCTAAACTGTAGCAATCTAAATTGTAGCTAGTCTAGCAAGATTTATTAGAACTGAGGTCATGGTAGCTGGGGGGTGGGGGTGGGGGTGAAAGGGGAGAAAGCATTCAAGAATTAGAGGAATATCGTGTCTTGTTGGTACTTTATTGCACTCTGACTGACTCATCTCTTCCATGTGACCCATCTATGAAGGGATGTCCAATTGTCTACACATGGGCTTTAGGTCTCCACTCTGAACCCTCCATGTTTCCAACAATATAATTGTTTTTCAGATCTTTTGATCCCTATTACCTGATCCCTTCCACACCTCATCACACAGGCTGGTGTGCTTTTTCCATGTGGGCTTAGTTGCTTCCCTGCTTGGTGGCCTCAGTCTTTAAGACCCCCAGACCCTGTATCTGGGGGTCTTAAAGATACAGTGTAGCCAGGCACCATCGGTTTTCTTCACATTTACATTTGCATCCATCTTGTTTTCAGCAATCCGTGTCGGGAAAGGGTAAAAATTTTTTAATCATGGTGTTCACTGCTGTCCCTAAAACACTACCTGTAAGCGCTGAAATATTTGTTTGATGTGAGGGAACACCTTGTACCTATTGAGGTATTTAAGTACATTACAGACATAAAAATCAGGCTTTGGTCTCAGGAATCTTTAATGAAACCATAATAAGAAAAAAATAGTTCTGAAGCTATTTTATGGAACCCATCAGTTTAAAGAAAGAGGCAGATTCCAGGTAAGCGGGCATATATCCATTTTCTCTGTCTGTATCCATTAACTTTATCTTTTCAAAACACAGTCCTGCTTCATGTAAAAATTAATTTGGTACTTTTGGTCAATGCATTATAGAACTGCATTTTCTCAAAAGCATTTATATATCTTAGTGCAATTTTCAAACACTTTATTCATTCTCCCAAAGTCCTTCCCTTTTGAATTTACAAATACTTCACTTTATTCTTCTACAATATTTATATCATCTATTTTGTACACATTTGCCTCATAGTTGGACCTTGACCAATTTACTAAATCCTGGAGTACAAATACGTTTATATTCAGCCCCTCAAAAGCCATCAGATGTTTGCCAAGTTTTTTTGGGGGGAAAGAGGGCGTTTTATTATTTTGGATTTTCTTTAGTCATTTTATTGACTAAATTCCCATCACAATCAATGCATACATCAATTGTATACAGACCACATTTGCTGCCATCATCATTCTCGAAACATCCTCCTTTACCTAGGCCCCCAGTACTAGCACTCCGCATTTCCCCTCCCTCCCTGTTCCCCCTCCCCCATGAACACTTAATAATTTACAAGGTGTCATTATTTCGTTATTGTACACTGTCTAATGTCTCCCTTCACCCACTTCCATTAGTCATACGCCAGGAAGGAGGTCATATGTAGATCCCTACAATAGGTTCCCCTCTCCCTTCCTACTCCCCCTTCCCTCTTCCCTCCTGGCATTGCCACTCTCACCCCTGATTCTGAAAGGATCATCTGTCCTGAATTACCTGTTTCCCATTCCAGTGTACATCCCTGGGTCTAGTTGGATTTGTAAGGTAGAATTGGGATCATGATAGTGGGTGGAAGGAAGCACTTAAGAACTAGAGGAAAGTTGTGTATTTCATTGTTGCTACACTGTACCTTAACTGGTTTGCCAAGTTTTGTTTGTTTTTTTTTTGGGGGGGGGGGGCATCACTGCTCTCCCCTGGTGGGAGTAGGAGGCCCAGCCCCACTGCTGGAATTGAACCTCCATCCCAGTGGACCGCAGTCCTGCGCACAACCACTATGCCACCGGGGCTCAGCCCTTGCCAAGTTTTTATACATGAACCTTTGGGTCTGGTTTTAAAAATTTGGTTTTAAATGGATTAAATCAGTCCCACTTTATAGAGTCCACAGATGAACAAGAGAAGTTGTCAAATGACCAGGCAGGTCCTTGGGAATTTGGAATTTGGCTGCTGTACAAACTTGTCTGTCTTCTTTATTCTTGAAACTTGTAGCCATTTTCAGAAGCCAACTTCTTCACTTAAATCAGTCTGGAAAAAACCAAAGATTTGTCAGCAATGTTTCCTTTCCCTTGCCATTTTAACCCTTTATGTCAACATCTAACAATCTTGACAGTTTTAGAGTCACTTGATTATCAAATAATGACATATTAATTGCAAACTTACCATTAAATACCCAAACTTTTTCTTGTAAGGCTCCCACTGTCTATCCAGGGCTAAAAATTCAGGTTCCTTTAAAAAACGTTAATGCTTTAGGTATCATCAGTCTTCACCAAAAGAGGAGTGAGGGATGCTGGGAGAAACTAAAGTTCTCCAAATGGCTAAATAGAGGATTTTATAGGAATGCCTGTTCCACACTCTGCTTTCTAACTTGCCTTATCAACCAACATCTGAGAAATGGTCTAAAAATAAACATGCCCAAATGTTTGCCAAAATATGGGATGGGAAGCAGTGGAAGGCGGCCCGTCAAAAAAGGGCACATTGTGGAACTGTAACATACAAGAACTTGGACACAAGTACTCCTGAGTACGACTATGGAGCCAAGGTCATTTAATGTCTACAAGACCCCCTGCTTTCACTGTACTGCTTTGCTTCTGAACTTAAAGGTTTTCCCTTCTTTCCAATCTGTTCTCTTCTTGTTTCACCTCCTCCACCTCCCATTTTCTCACTTCCCTTTCTTTGTCTCCACATCAACAGCCTTTCAGGAACAGTCGTGGAAAATGTAAGGCTTATCTTCCAACTAATATCTACGAGACTTTTGTGATGTGTTCCTGTCTAGGGACGTGTGGGTGTGAATGAGGAATGAGGAATGTGGAAACTCTGGTAGGTGTGAGGAGCCCAGAAAGTTGCTATTTAGTGAAATATGGCCACTGAAAGATAGTACACTTGCTTAAGACTCTATTAGTTCAGCTTGGGGATAACTTCCTGGTCTACCCACGGCCATTTATTACCGAGGACTTTCTCGGAGCAGCTATTAAGTAAGTCGGCTGCAAATCTCTCTGGAATAAAGCACTGCTTCCTACCTCCCTAGGAACTCGCTCGCTGCCCAGGTGCCTATCCCGAAACACTACAAACCTATCAGGCCGGGTAGAACGACCCCTGTGGCTTTTCCGAGAGACGTTTTCATTCTTCAAGGTGTCCACAGCCCCTCTTCCGCGGGGCAGCTGGTCGTTTCGAACGGCTGCCCCTGAGGCTAGCAGCCAAACGCGTAAGCCTCAAATTCTACATGAGAAAATAGGGGTCTGAGAAGCCAGCTATCGCCGGTTTCATAGCTCAGGAACTCAATCGACAGGAAAGGACACCACAAACACGGCAGCCGCCGTCGAGGGCCTTCCACCCCAGGGGGAGGACACTCAACTCGGGTCCTGCTCTAACTCCACACACACCCCCCGACTGCGCCCCTGCCACATCGTACAAACTCCGGAACCCCCCGCTCGGCCAAACCGGGTTTAGACGGCCTCCATGTCCCCTGGCGACTTCAGCCAGCCGAAACTCCAAGCAGAATACTCACCAGGGCAGGAGATAGACGAAGACGAACAGCACCAGGTCCAAGAGCAGGAAGAGCCAGAGGTCCAGCCAGTAGGAGTGTTTCAGGCTGTCGTTTGTCCCGAACCGAGGCGGCGCCGCGGGGGCCTGCTCCTGCCTCCCGGCCTCCGTCTGCTCGCGCCGACCGCGAAGCCCCACCGCGCCGTCCGCCGCCGGCGCGCCCACCGCCATTTCCCTCCCGCGCAGCCCTGAGAAACGGCAGCACGCGCTTCCGGGTCGGCCGCGCCGGAAGCTGGATGCAGTCTGACCGGCAGGGTAGGGGGCGGTTCCTCTGAGCTCCGGAAGTGGGCTCCGTGCACGCCCCGCCCACCGCCCGAACGCCACGCCCACCGCCCTGTGCCTGCGTGACTGCGGGCGGGCAGGCCGGCCGGCCGACGTGCGGAGCCGGGCGTCGCGGGCGCGCTGCCGGCGCCCCAGGCCTCTCGGTCTTTCCGGTTCCGCCGCATCGTTGCCCTTGGGCAAGTCAGCAGTTACCATCGTTGTACATTCTGGACTGTGTTCTCCGCGCGCCGGCCGCCTTGGGAACCTGATGTCCAAGTTTTCGAGAGCCATGGTGGCGTCCTAGCTTAAACGCTAGGAGGCTCCCCTCTAGGCCCCGAACTCTGTCCATCAGGATCGCCACGAATCGCAACCCATTGAGTGTCACCATAGTTAAGAACTCGACCTCGTTAAGCGCTCAACAATTGGATCCGGCCAGCGGCGATATTTAAAATGACCTCGCTGCCCGCTAGGCGATGCAGATTCATAGAGACCTGGCCCGCCCCACCTGGCTGCCAATGGGCATTCGGTGGTTTCAAACTGCTGACTTTCTGGATCGCAGCCCAAGGTCTAAACTACTAGGCCACCAGCGACAACATAAAAGCCCAGGAAAGTCTGTGGGGACAATTCTACGGTGCCCAGTGGACTCGACAAACCCCAACAGCACCTGCAAGACTTAGGCAAACATCTTCGCTTGAATTTGGTACTACCACCACCCCCTTTTCCTCCTCTATCCCCCGCCCCCCGCCGCCAGACGCTGTTGTCCCTACCTGGGAGGGAAGCAGGCTTCTCGCTCATAAAACAGCACTCACTTTACTTTTAACTACTGACAGAGGAGTGGTTTTGTTAAAAATAGAAAAGTAAAAAGCTATTCACATTGTTAGTGTATAAACAGCCTGAAATGAACTAAAACATTCTGACATGGTCTTAAATTTCACCTTGGCCAAGGGGAACATGCTCAGCACGATGCCTGCGGATAAGATCCTGCATGCCCCTCGCTGTTTTGCACAGAGACAAGGTTGGTTTGAGAAATTCTAAGTTTATTTCTGCAAGCACCAGACAGAAGGAAGCAGCACACTTGAAACCTCTCAAAACTGCTTCAGAGACGAGGTGAGGTACCAACAGCTTATATACCTCAAATTGTGTGGCAAGTTGAGGAAATGTTTAATAGGTTTGTTACAATGAAGAGAGGGCTTCAGCAGTGGGACAAGGACACAGGGTCACAGAACAGAACGAACCCTGTTACTCCCTCAAGGCCTCAGGCTCCATTCCTCATCTAAACTGTCTTAGATGGGTTTGTTTGTCCAAGCTTGCTGTATTAGAAAGAACATTCTTACGTTTAAAGAGAACTTTAAAGTGTAAAGAGAACTTTCCTGCAAGGAGTTGGCAGCTGTTATGCTCTGGGTTTCTTTCTGCAAACCACGTCTTAAACAGACCAGATCTCACACACATTCCCAGCATGAAGAGTAAGCTAACTCTACCACCCCCTGTATCATTTCCCATTATGTTTGTCTGGGTAGGCGAGACAACCCATAGTAATATTGTCCACAACAGAATGAAGAACACTGCCCAACCCTTCATCATCCTCACAATTACTCTTACACTTGAGCCCATTCTTGCAGCCACTGTCAATCCATCCTATCACGGGCCTTCCTCTCTTTCCCAAGTCTTCCACTTTATTTAGCTTGATGCCCTTCTCCAGGGATTGTTCTCTCTTGACAGGATGTCCTAAGTGCAGGAGACAAGTCTGGCCATCCTTGCCTTGAAGGAGCTCTTTGCTCTTACTTCTTCCCAGACACATGTGTTTGTCTGGCAGTCCACAGTACTTCCAATATTCTTCTCCAGCATGACAATTCAAACGCACCAATACTTCTCTTTTTTTTTTTCTGCACCAATTCTTCTTAAGGCTTCCTTATTCGATGTCCAACTTTCCCATGTGTATGAGGCAAATGAGAATATCATCTAGTTGGCCAGGGGCACTGTTATCCTCAAAGGTACATCCTGGTCTTTCAGTACTCCAAAGAGGTGCAGTAGATTTACAGTGTAATGCCTCTTTTTGATCTCTTGACCGCTGTTTTCCATGAACATTCATTGTGGATCCAAGCAAGACCAAAGCCTGGACAACTTCAACCTTGTCACCATTGATCATGAGGTGACCTTTAGATAACCTTGAAAAGAAGGAGCATTCTAAAACACTTCACTGCACTCTGGTAGAACTTGTCTATGCATCATGAGGCAATTGTGAGAAATCAACAAGGGAATACTATATAGTTTGAAATTAGGAAAGGTGTGTGTCATGGCTGTATCCTCTCATCATACTTACGCAATCTGTATTGTGAGGAAATCATCAAAGAGGCTGTATTATATGAAGAAGAATGTGGCATCCGGTTTTGGAGGAAGGCTTATTAACAACCCGAGATTAGCAGTTGACATAAACTATTAAAAAGTGAGAAAGACTTGAAGAACTTGAAGCAAATGCTGAGAAATAGCAAGAATTGCAGCCTTCAGTAGGGATGACGATGCAATGTACGCAAGACCCAGCTCCTCACAACTGGCCCACCCCCTCTGATGATTTCCTCACCATACAGATTGAGTCTGGAGGGAGACGGCCACCAGCTGAGGGACTCCTGAGGCAAAACCTTTGGTCTTTAATAGTCTTATGCAGCAGATTTACCTAATGCAATATGTGTTTTGATCTCTTGACTGCTACTTTTGATCCAAGTAAGACACAATCCTTGACAACTTCAACCTTGTCTCTAGTTATCAAGATGTGACCTATTGGGGAGGATTTGGGTTTTCCTTACATTGAGTTGTAATCCAGATTAAAGGCTACAATCCTTGATGTTCATCAGAAGGAGTATCAAGTTTTTCTGATTTTCAGTAAGCAAGGTTGTGGCTTCTGCACACCACAGTTAATGAGTCTTCATTCCCGATGCTGCCCTCTCCTTCATAAGATCCAGCTTCTCTGATAGTTTGCTCAGAAAATGATTCAATAAGTATAGTGAGAGGATACAACAATGATGCACACCTTTTCCTGATTTTAAATGATGTAGCACGCCCTTGTTCTATTTGTCTCTTGATCCATGTACAGGTTCTGGATGAGCACAGGAAAGTGTTCCAAAAATCCCCATTCTTTTCAAAGTTTTCTCCAGCTGTTATGGTCCACCTAGTTAAATGACTTTGCATTGCCAATGAAAACACAAGTAAACACCTATTATTCTCAGTGTTCGACCAAGATTCATCTGACATTAGCAATGATATTCCTTGTTCCAGGTTCTCGTCTGAATCTGAACTGAGATTCTGGTAGTACCCTGTGACTGTACTGCTGCAGCTGCTGTTGGATGACCTTAAGCAACATTTTACTTGTGTGCAACATTAATAATATAGTTCTCTAGTTTAAGTATTCTGTTGGGTCACCTTTCTTTCGAATGGGCACAATTATGAGTCTCTTCCAGTCAGTTGGCCAACTAGCTGTTTTTCAAATCTCCTGGCATAGAAGAATAAGAACTTTCAGTGGTTTTTCAGCTTGCTGAAACATTTCAATGGCTATTCTGTCAAATCCTGGAGACTTGGTTTTTGCTAATGCTTTCAATGCAGTTTAACTTCTTCCTCCAGCACCATTGGTTCCTCTCATATGAGGGGGTAACTCCTACCTCCAACAAATGGGAAAAAGTTCCACTGGGCAGAGTTTTCATAGTTCACACTTGCCCCCCAGCTCGGTGAGCATCCAGCAACTGACTCCGAGTTAATGTACCCAGTGTTGTCACCTGGGAAGGTTCTTTCCAGTTACAGTGAATTTTTTTGTGAAAGCAGTTTTGTTTGAATCTCCTTTTTTGTGATGACCAATTTAATTTTTGTAATGACCAATGGCTGTGAAATTTTGTTTGCTCCTCTGGAAAAATGCTGTAGAAACTGTTGTGATGTTGAACACAGCTTAAAATGACAATGCTATGCTATGGGAAAAACTCCAGTATGTGAGTAGTTTTCTTGTTTGGAAAAAAAAAGTGAAATTTTGATTGATGACAAACCTCCTTCTGGATATTCATTAACTTCCTAAATGGACGAAATGTCAACTTAATGCATTTGGAGTTCATTCCATCAGGTCAGACTGTTGTTATTCAAGTTTTCTATTTAGAGGTTCTGAAAAGATTGCATGACAGAATATAACCAAAAGGACCTGATTTGTGGCAGATGGGAAACTGGTTTTGCAAGCATGGCAATGGACCTGCTCACTCAGACACCCCTCTCTTGTTCCCCTCACGCCTTCATCTGACCTTGCCTGTGCAACTTCCTTTTGTTTCCTTGAATGAAGAAGGACATGTCAGGACAGCAGTTTAATGATGTAGAAGAAGTGAAGGAAAAAAACGAGGGAGATGTTGTCAGCCATCCAAACAAATGAGTTTGAAAAATGTTTCCAAGAATGAAATTGGACTGGGCTAAGCCCCGGTGGCGTAGTGGTTGAGTGCGGGACTGTGGCCCACTGGCTTGGCAGTTCAAATCCAGCAACAGCTCCCTAGGAGCAGGGTTGGGTAGCTCCCATGACCACCCAGAGGGCAGTGATGCACCCCCCCCCCCAAAAAAAAGAATGAAATTGGACAAATTTACTAAGGGCAATGGAGAATACTTTGAAAGTGATAAGATTGTTTGGGTGAAAAAAAAGTAAATATGTAACCTTGGGGGGGGGGAAAACCCTACTTTTGGGGGATAATGTACCCCCTTTCATGCTGACAGACAAGTGGTGGATGCCAACGACAACTTTTTATGGGAGTAGAAAACTCCATTTCTCTTTGGAGGAGTGGCTTGTGGTTTGAACTGCTGGCTTTGCAGCTTGCAGCTCAGAGTGTAACCCCTCCGCCACCAGGGCCCCTTGCACAGGAGTAGCTCTCGAGGGGAGTCCGTAGCGCGACTCCTAGACAATTGTGCGCTAGATATTCAGATTCCAACCCCGATGTCTGAGGGTTTGAATCCATTTGAGGATGTCCTTACCCAAACTCTCTGTCACTTGTGTTTGTTATCAAATGCTAGCTGCCTGGCACAGTATATTTTTAATGTTTGTTGTTGTCGAAGAAATCAAGCAGTTCCTGGAGAGTGTTCCAGAAAGAATGTAAAAGCAGCCTTTTTACTACTCTCGTTTAGCATGGAAAGTGGGACTGCGGAGACCCTTCATCGTTGTCATTTCCAGCTTGCGGAAAGTGCTATGCCAGGCACTTCTTAGTAATAGGCCCAGGCTGTGTTCAACGCCTTTGTGAGGGTCTGTGCACGGGCTTCGCCAGTAGGTGGCACTCTTAAACTACACTCTGGAGAAAGCAGGCAGGTGTGGGAGATTGAAGCAGCCTTGCACAATTGTTGCGGGAGTCTGTTCTAGCCCCTTTGTGGTTCCCTTGGCCCCCAAACCCTTCCCCTCCTACTTGCATTCCAAAGACCCAGTCCTTGTCTTTAGGAGGCCCGCGATATCTTGCTGCAGGTGCCTCTCTTCGCTTGCAGGAAAATAGCTGTTACTCTTACTCATAGTCAGCGATTAGGGACAGGCCAATCACATAATTGGCATTGGTAGTCAAAAAGAGCCCGCCTGGTGCCCATTAGGCTACTTATTCCGAGATCAGCAGCTCAACCTCACCAGTCAGGAGAAAGAGGAGGCTGGCTGTCTGCTTAGCAATCTCAGCTCTCCCCCGCATCTCACTGCGTGACTACAACCCGACATCCCGCCCACAGCCACGGGTGTGGTTGACGGGGGAGGGGGGGCTGGGAAGTGAAAACCGCCAGGCTCCTTGTTGAAAACGGTGGGGGATTTCAGAAAGCAACAGCAGCGCAAGTTCAAGACCCTTCCGGAGGGTCTCCTGTAGTTCAAATGATACGCACCCCTCCAGAGCCAGCACTGCTTTGAATCATCAAAGCTATCCTGGCCCTCCCCCGGACTCATTCCAACCCCGGGGGTGCATATGCGGAGGGCTGTTTAGACAGGAAGGAGACTAGGGCTCTCTGGAAGCCTAGTAGAGAATTTCAGGGTGAGATGGTCAAGCTCCTCTCTCTCATTTGAAAGATGATGGGACCAAGTCCAACAAAGCGCAGGGTTTTCCTCCCAAGACTCTGGTTGGCGGAAGCACAGACAGAAAAGCAATGAAGAGTTCTCACCTAGGGGGCCAAGACTCTGCCACAGATTCTGTCAGGAATTTCGAAGAAGGAAGAGAGCTTGCTAAAAAAAAAAAAAAAAAATTCCCATGCAAGCTATACATATTTTTCCTTCATTTTCTCTATAAGAGGTCATATATGTATATATGCATAGAGTAGGCAGCATGGTGGGTGTTTAATTCACAATATCAGAAAATCAGTACTAATTTCTCTGGTCTTCAGAAAAGTGGAAGTTTAGATCTTGGATTTTTGCTAGTAGGGGGATAGAAAAGGGTTTAGACAAGTCTCCAAGACTCTAAAACCAGTCTCTTTTCATCATAGCCTTCTCTAGTAAAACCGACTTGGCTCAAACTTCTTGAACATTGATCTTGGTTTTAGTCATTTCTACATGGTCTCAAGGACTCTCTCAAGAGCATCCGTGTTCTTCAAATTCAAAGGCTTGTGCCTGCCTTAAGGAGTGTTGGTGGAGCAGTGTGTTTAGGCTAGCAGACTGCTAACTGCAAGGCTGGCAGTTCAAACCCACTGACTGACCCGAGGGGAAAAGATGAGGGTGTCTCCTCCCAAAAAGATTTACAATCTCAGAGACCCTCGAAAGAGGTAATAGGAGTCAGAATTGAGTTGAGTCGAAGAGAGTGGGTTTTAGAGTTGGTGCCCAGCTTAGGTTTTTAGGTCTGGAATGCTTCTTCAGCTTGGAGTACTCTCTTTCCAGATAGATAATCCATGAAAGAGAAAGCACTGGTCACATAGGTTGTGAGGCCTCTGGATGGTGAAATACTGAATGCCCTCAGGTGCTAACCTAGAGGTTGAAAGGTGTTGAACTGCGTCCAAAAACCCAGCTATTGAGAACACGGTGGAGCACAGAGCTCTGATACAGGCCCGCCGGTCACCCCACTGTCAACTCAACAGCATGCGGCTTACTGGGGTGCCATGGTTAGGACCGTGAGTTTCTCTCTGAGGGAAATGGGTGGGGAGCCACTGCAGAACTGTGTGCCTGGCACACACATGACCTGGATTCCATTTTAAAGGACTATCTGGCTGCCGTGGTAAAGGTGAGTCTAGGGAGGTGGAGAGGGAAGTCAGAAACTGTGCAGCTGTTAAGAGGGTTACTGTAGCAATCTAGGGAGAAGGTAATGTGGCAGTCCCTTAATCTGGTGAGGTTTAAGAGTGTAGGAGTGGAGTCTAGCAATCTACTGTCAATCTGGAGATAGCCAATGAAACCTCTGTGTGGGCATGGCCTTCTGAGAATTCTGGAAAATCTGGCTGCATTTCCCCCTTGGAGGTGAGAGACACTCCTCTGTACGGACAAGACACAAGGCTTACTCCCTAGGAGACAACTCGGGAGACACTTGGCAACATGCTGATAGATCCTGAGTCCCAGGAACTGGAGGAGCCGCCTAGAGACCCCTGCCAGAGCTAAGATGCTTCTACTGCCACTGGTGCTTCTGCACCCACTGGCCTGTGATTGTCTTGGTGTCATTGCATGTGCTTTGGGAGTCTGTAGTGGACTGATAGATTGCTATCAGACATGTGGGCTAATACCAGACTTATGACCTTAGACTGGATGGGCTGGAATGTTTTCTCAATGTTCAGTTGCACAGTTTCTATGGATTTGTTTCTCTAGTCTATCCAGACTAACCAAGGTAACATTGGCTGAAACCCTGGTAATTAGCAGAGGAAATGACAGGCATTGATTGGATTCTAGAAGTATGTGTCTTGAACAGTTTCTTATGGAAAATGTCAGATACACAACAAGAAAGAAAAGCGAGACCAACTCTCACATTCCCACTATTGTTGATAGTGTTGCTAAGTGAGTCAATAACGTTTCAAAGCTGTGACCCAGCGCCATCCTCTATCCACACGACTGTTCCTGTGTTTGAGCTCTCTGTGGCAGTCACCTAGTCAACCCATGTTAAGGAATGTCTTCCTCATTTTCCCAGCCCTCCTACCTGATCAAGCGTGACGGCCCTTTACAGGGACTGATCTCTGCTGACACTATGTCCACAGTACAGGAGTCAAAGTCTCTCCTGCCCTCTAACAAGCAGTCCCATATAAATTCCCACATAAATTTATCACGTGTCAGAGACTACAGCAGCTGTAACAATGATCAACTTATGACCAACCTTGCTTCCTCTATACCCTTTCCTACTTCCTCCTCTGCCCTAGATTAATTTGCAGGAAGTCCCAGATGCCATATTTCACATGAAAAAATATTTCAACTTCCTCTCCCACCGTTGTCCGGCTATTTTACTACCTACGCTTTTCCTCCCTCCCAACTGTTGCGTCTGAATTCCTCAAAATCAGACTCCTTCAGAAGAGTTCTTTTAGATTCCATCACATGATATTGTGTCTTCTATCTAGAGCTCTCAAACTGGTGAAGGTCTGGTGTCATGATGTGGTCGTTACATAATTTTGTGTCAACATGAGTGAAGGGGTGAAGTCTAGCCTGTCCATCAGGTCATGACCTTATGATGCCTCCTTGTGGGCATGGCCTTCCCATGAGGATTCTGAGAACTTTTTCTCTTTCTCTCTGCCTTCGTCTTCCTGCTGACAATTCACACAGAGACTTGCTGAGCCCCAAGAGTCAGTCTCTCTCTCTCTCTCTCTCTCCTGAAAAGCCATACTCAGTTCACTGAGGAGTCATGTGGAGACCTGTGCCAGAGCTGAGATGCCTCCACCACCACTGGATCCACAAGAATTTTCACCCACCAGCCTGTGACCTTCCTACATTTTGCATCATTGCACGTGCTGCACGAAGAGGAACTTATGCACTCGTATCAGATTCATGGGCTAATATCAGACTTGTGGACCTGATTTGCACTTGACTGGGATGTTTGCTTAATAGAAAATTACTCTTTGTTATAAAGCTTTCTCATACCTATATGAGTGACCCTGGATTTGTTCCTCTTTGAGCTTGGCCTAACACACAAATACAGTCAGTTTTCCAAAAAAGGACTTGTTGCTGCTCTCCAATATTAATACTTAGTGGACATGTAGTTCTAGAAGGGATACAAATTGTGATGACTATGACCCTAGGATGGACTAGAGCTAGGTGCCTAACACTGACTGACTTTATTTTATAGTCTGACTGGACTCATTTACTATTCTTAGATGTCGCCAAGGAACTAATGGGACTTTTCCCCCTTAAGATATTTTTTTTCTAGCATGCTCAGTAATAGCCCAGTTCATAATGTACCAGACTGAAAGCAGTGACCTATAGAGGATTTCTCTATTCATTATAGATGCTGTCTCATTTTAGAAATCGAATAATCTTCTTTGGTGTCCCAGTTTCTCAATTGTCAAATGGGATTGTCAGTGCATGCCTTTTTGTCCTTTCACAGAGATATGGGCTCCAGGCAGATTGGAGAAGTAAAAGGACTCCGACTTTTTCCTTAAAAAGCATGTGGAATCTTAATAATTAATATTTCCTACATGAAGATTTTATGAGAGTACAGAACCAGCATGATATTTCAGCTTGCTTTTGCAAAAGAAACACCTCACATCTATTCATTTTCATCCTGCACTCAATCATTTTCCTTCCCTCTGTGTCTGTTACATGTACTTTCTACTCACCCCAGCTGTCTGGAGCATGAAAAGAACTGTGCCGGTGTGAGCTGTAACATGCATCTGTGTGACAAAGAGTATGTCAGAAGAAAGGTCCTTGCTATGGCAAAGGCCATAAGAATAGCCGCCTAATTTTCTTCGCCCCCTAATTTTCACTCATTGCCGTTGAATTGATTCAGGCTTGCGGTGGTTCTACCTGTATTACTTTGGAACTGTGCCCAGGGGGGGTACCTCATCACCAGCTGGTTTGGGTGGAGGTAGGTTCCAGTGCTACCTTTTAAAGCTCGTCTGGATGAACACGTGCCTCCCGCCTTTGGCAGTTAACTTTGTTAATCATTTGAACTGCCCTCCAGTAGACACTCGCTTTAAACTCAGTCACTCTGAGACACGTGAGAGGATACATCATGTGAAAATATGACCCAAAGAACACTTCATGAGCCCTGGAAATCGGCAGTGTTTGTGTTAAGAAATAACAATAGAAGAGTGCAATGTGGGCTGTCCAATAGCCCAATTAATTGTTCCCAGTGCCTGGTTAGTGAATAGGCAACGTGGGAATCACTCGGGAGTTTTCTAAAATCCCTGATTCTATTTTCTGAGATTCTGGGCGAGCCGGTTCAGAGTCGAGATCAGGAATACAAAGCTTTTTAAAGCTTCTCAAGGCAGCCTGGTTTTCCACTGTGACCTGAAACTCTGGCACTGTGGGGCCATGCAAAACAATGAATGAATTTAGCACCCCACTGCTCCCAAGCATATTGTGCGAGGTGGCATGAATGGGGAAATGGGCATGTCTACCCAGAGAAGGCAAGGGGGAGGGGGAGGGGAGGTGTTAGTACATGCAGAATGGTGATTATTTCTGGAGTGTGGATTTATAGAACTGTGGATTGTTCATTTAGTTTCATTTGTATATTTCAAAGTTTTCAAATTTTCAGTTATGTCACGTGTATAATAATAAACATTACCAAGACACAAATGCACTGACAATGTAAGGCTTGGGAGACCCCCATATCCACCCCTCAAGTATTTCAAGGTGAGAGAAGGTGGGAGTGTGGGTGGGGGGGTGAAGAGATGTCTACCAGAGCCAATGGAACAAAAAGATTTTAAATTTTATTTTAGAGGAGAGGCACCTCCCATGCAACTTTGGAGAAACATTTTTTTTTTCTGTTTTAAAAAATGCCACTTCTTTTGCTGCACCAGCAGCAAATGTATGATTTATATAATGCAAAACAACCCCCTTCAGTTTGGGCAAGAATGGAAGTGCAAGCCATCATCCAGCGTTTATGAAAGTTCTGATCGGTCTGTGACCATATATTCAATGCCGAGAGGAAAGCGGTGCCGGTGTCGTGTCATCTCTCATTGAATCCGGGTCCCGGTCTGTGCTTCCAGAACAGAGCTCATTCCTTCTTAAAGATCCTCTTGGCTTCTACTCCTTCATAATTGTAAGTCTGGAGGATGTCAACAAACAGAATTAGCCATGAAGGTGTAAGGCTATATTAGGAAAAAGGTTATCATTATGATGATTTTTTAGATGAGTTTATGTTTCCCTAGATAGCATTTTATAAGTGCATGACTAAACCAGCCCCATTGCCATCCATGACGTTCAACTCATAGCCACCCTGTCCCTCTCCTCGTTGCTTGCTGCTGGTTGGCTTGAAGCATGCTTGTCCTTTCAAACTGCCAACACGCCAGATTGCAGCCCAGTGGCAAGCCAACACCACCACCACCACACACACACACACACACACACACACACAGCTTCCCGTGTAAGAAACCAAAAGGCAAACACACTGCCATGGAGTCATTGCTATGCCATAACTCATAGCGACAGGGGAGACCTGCCCCACGTGAGTTTCTGAGATTCATTCTCCCCCCCGCCCCCCAACAATTTTATTGGTGTAAAATTCACACATCATGCAATTAATTCAGTCGTGCAATCATGAGAGCGTAACTCGTAACAGAAGCAGAAAAGTCTCGTCTGTCTCCCAAGGAGCGGCTAGTGGTTTGGAACTGACTTTCAGATTACAGCTCCACACGTGGTGTCTCCAGGACCCCTATTGGATGCACCAATTTTTAAAGTATTTCGGTTTGCCCTCATTGACACCTTCACTTAGAGTCGGCACCTGGGTCTTTGAAATAGGCATAAGTTCTGATCACTCGATTTCACTTCCAATGATGCAGTCTTCACTCAGGGTACCTACAGCACAGGGTCAGACCGTCCCTGTGGACTTGCAAGTCTATTCCTGCTAAATGAGAGTAAAAAGCTTCGTCTTCCTCCCGCCGTGGCTTCAGACCGCTGACCTTGCAATGAGCCGCCCAACTCATAACCCACTATGCCTCCAGGGGGCCTGGTCAATAAGTAGACATCAGAACATAGCTGTATTTTTTTTTTAATCGGGAAGGCTCATGGAAAAAGCAGCAAGTGCCTACACTGAAGTTTTAGCTCATCCACCACACAGCTAAAAGAAATTTATGTGATTAGTTGTTGTCTTTACAGCTCACCTGGACTAGCTCACCACTGATAATTTCGCGGACAGTATTCAGCTCCTTTCCATTGTCTACCCGCTTGAACTTTCCAACCATCTGGGATCCCTCTATGCTCCAGGTTCCCTAGGGAAAAGCAAGAAGAGTTAACTCAGGGGCCAAGCATTGCTCTGAGTCCTCTAGATCTGTCTATTTAGTTATGCTTCACAATAACTCTATAAAACCTTTTATTACTGCTGTTTTGCAGGTGAAGAATTGGAGACACATCAAGGTACTGAAAGTCTCAGAGCCTGAATCCAACTTAGGCTCTTGGGTTCTGGAGTCTGTGTTGAGAATTCCTATGCTCATCCACTAGGCCCCCCCCCCCACCTCAGTACTTTTCATATGCTGAATAATAAAGCAGATACACATGGCTTCTCCTTCTGATGCTTTCATGTTTAGAACAGTGTCTTGAATTTAGACATTGTTCAAAGTAGTTTAATGATTTGGATAACAACTCTGTGATTGGTTTAACTCATGTAGTTGTGGTAAAATAACCTTAGCTGATATAAAATATTCAAGTTATAGTGTCATTGTAGACCTACTTAATTTACTAACTAGAAATTAATCCTGAAGCTAAAGTCATCGTCCTGTGAAAAATAATATTTCCCTAAAATATTCTATTCTAAACATTTTAAGGCATATTCTGAATGATCTACATTATAGAACTACCTCTTTCTATTTGGTTACTCACTCAATCACAAATTTAGTCATTCATTTTGCTATTGTAATACAATTGCTAGCTGCCTACTACTTTAATAGTTATGAAATACTAATCTTCTAATTCATGACTCTAGTTGTCAAGGTGATGAGAAGCATACCTAACAAGGAAAAGGTAAGTAGCATGATACCTTTTAAGATATCAAGATGATATTCAAAGTGTCCTTAAGTTTCAACTTGTTTGGATTGCAATAAAGTAAACATAGGCACAGGGTAATTGCATGAATGAAGTCATTCAATGTTATAAAAGAGAGATGTAGGAAAATAGAAAGAGACAGGAGGACAGTGAGGTAGACTCTAACTGCATATGTACATATCTATATATGTACTATTTTTTACCCTAAGTAAGTTGATACTTTGTCCCTCTTCTTTGATACTGTGTTCAACTAAAAAGAATATTTCATTTTCTCTACTTGAGAGATGTTTTAAATGCTTTGTAGTTTGTTTATGGTTTTGCAAAGAGAACATAAAAGATGTGGTCATGTGACATTGGGCTGCCTCATTCTGTATTTTACACAAATTTGAAAATTCTCAGATAAAGCTGAGAGAACATGTTTTTTTGGAAGCTGCTATTGTTTCCAACCATGTTGTGAGCTGAAATGACTAATATTTAGAAATCCTTCCTGTCTGTGTTTTAACCCCTTGACTCAGTTAGCCTCACCTCCATCCCAGGAAGTGGTTGGTGGGTTTGAACCATGGGACAGTTTGCAGGTAGGTAGCAATCCCATGCCCACCAACAGCGCCACCAGGGCACCTCGTGTTTGTTTGTTTGAAGAGGTAGTTCATTATAGTCTAGTAGTTTTATCACTCCCAGGCATGTAAGGTTGAAGCATGGGCTTTAGGCTTGCTTCTTAAAAATCCCATGCACGGTCCTTCTAATGCTATTTTCTTCCTAATTCTTTTTGTTTGTTTGTTTTTGTTTTTTGGGCATCACTGCCCTCTGGTGGGAGTAGGAGGCCCAGTCTTGCTCCTGGAGAGCTGCTGCTGGATTTGAACTGCCAACCCTGTGGGTCGCAGTCCTGCACTCAACCACTATGCCACCAGAGCTCAGTCTTTTCCCCACTAATTCTTATTGCTCAATCCAAATTCTTCGCAGATGTGTATAAACCTATTTCCTTATTCTTTCTAAAGTGTAGTGAGTGGCTAAGCATGTAAAAGTCTACTGGTTTCTTTATAAGTGAAGGTGGTCCGCTTTCATGAAATTTTTCAATGTGATAAGACAGAGGTGGCTTTAGCGCTGTGTCACAAAGAAGGCATTGCTTATTAAAAAGGTCTTACAGTGAGCTCAGTTCCATCCGCCATGGGGTAGTTAAAATTGACACCAAGCTCAAAATCAATATCAATGGTCCGAAAGTTGCTTGATTCTTTGATTTTGATTTTATTTCCTTCCTGTGTAATTATCAGTTTCAAATTGTCATGAGCAGCAAGCTTTCTTTTCACCAAATTAACACCTGCAAGGAGAAAGAGATTGGGGGAGACACAAACAGAGTGTTATACAAAATTTAGTTTTTCAAGTTCCATCATTTTCTATTTTTATTCTTCTTAGTTTTTTGTTTTGCTTTGTTTTGGGGGCATCACTGCCCTCTGGTGGTGGGAGTAGGAGTCCCAGCCTTGCTGCTGGATTTGAACCTTCAACCCAGTGGGCCGCAGTTCCTCGCACAACCACTACCCCACCAGGGCTCAACCATCTTCTTAGTTTTTAAGGATGGAGAGGAAAGCCTGGTAAGCAGTATCTTGCCTATTAATGGCAGCACAACAGCATTCTGTGGAAAAACCCAAATTCAATCAACTCAAAAGAAGGCTGGAATGAAGAAAGCCTCAAGGGAACACTGAATTATAACAGAGCTCAGTAACTTGAATGAAACAAGTGAAAATTTCATTTCATCCACTGCTTTTGAGTCAATGCTGGCTCCCAAGGGCTTCCTGGGGCAGAGTTGAACTTCTCTCTCTCTAGTCTCCTAGTCTCGCTAGTCTCTCTAGTCTTTCCAACAGCAAGATCACCTCGTCTTTCTCCCAAGGCGCAGCTGCTGGGTTCCAACTGCAGACTTTCCAACTCGCAGCCCAGTGCTTCACCCACTGGGCCACCAGCGTGTGTTACTTATTTCAGTGCCACCCACCGCCATCTGGTCAATTCCCAGTCTGCAGCCTTTCCCAGAATTCCTGAGGCTGTGCATCTTTACGGGAGCAGGTAGTCTCGTCTTTCTCTCTCAGAGCTGCTGGCGTACTGGGGTCAGCAGTTCAAGGTTCACCCTGGTGTTAAGTAAACCACAGCCCAGAAATGTCAAATGACAGACGACAAAGTACATCCGCATGTTTATAAAGACACATCACCTTACCCCTGACTAGCCAGGATTCTTTTTTTTAATGGCCCATTTCTTGCCATGATAACTTAAAACATTTAAGATATCTCTTTCCTTTTTTGTGATTTCTCACTGATAAAAAATTAGCAAATTTCACACTCAAGTCTATTATTGGAAGAAGATCTTGTGTTCATAAATTTGAATGAGTAATTCCTTATCTGTAGATTGATGCCAATTTTTTTGGCAATGATACAAATTTATCTTTGGCCTACGTTTTTTGTGCTGCTGTAGAATTGAAATAGATGTTTAGATCAGCTAAATCCCTACAAAAAATACAGAGCGGCGTAAGATTGTTTCTGAAATATTGTAAATAAGAAGAGAAAATAGCTTAGGAACAAGTATAACTGCTCCTTAGGGTTTATGAGGTGGTAAATCTTGCTCCCCAGAGGAGCTGGTGGGCGTAAACCACCAGTCCTGCCGTTGACCACCCAGTGTCTGACCTTGTACACCACCATGACTGCTTCCATCTTAGCTGGTTTGTTTTCTGTCTCATAGAATCTCAATGTTTTAACAAAAATCGGAATGTCATCATCACATGCCCCCCTCTTTTTTACTTTACACCCAATGAAACGTCAATTTGTAATGATAAGGTAAAGTCAGTAGTGATAAAACGCAGACACACACACACACACACACACACAGGACATTTGAAGGACTGAGACTCACAGAAAGGTATTTTTTTCAGGATCAGTGAGATGTGGTTTTTCCTCCCCTTACTGTTACATTTTGGATCTTTCCTGTCACACTAGATTCTATTCTCCAAAGGCAGAACTTTAGAAGGGAAATGAAAAGAAAAATGCCTGTGGTAAGTCCAAGAACCTGTTGCTAAAGAATGAAGTTCTTACCCAGTTTTTCCATGAATTTGTCATAGTTCTCATTCCGGTCAACCTTCCAGGTACCATCGAATGCCATGGTGTTCAGTGGAGTCAACTTCTAGGTTGCAGAAATTTGGGTCTGTGCTAAGGGAATTTATTCTGTTTCTTATCTTATAACCAATTTCCTACTGTGATGTGGCAGTTTAAAGTTCAAGAGGTCAGCCTCCGAAGTCCAGCTGTTCCAGCTTCTCTTCAAAAACTCCTTAGCTCTGCTCCTGGCTTTCAATGAGTGAAAATGTAGTATGCCTACCAGTGCTGCCTTTCATTATCATTTGTAATCACATTTTATTTTATTTTAAGAATACACAAGTAGGATTTCCATAGCAAGATTTCCTACTTACAGGTTCAAAGTGTGTGCTATATTGAAGGCAACATACTTCAAAGGATATATCAACTATCATCCAAAATGAAGTTATCAATGGCCGAGCCCTCTTTTACAATAGCAATTACCTTGTAAAGTAATAATTGTTAGCAGAAAAGTTAAAGCTAATATGATTATATAAGCTAAAAATGTCTGTCCTGTTTAGCTTTGTCTAGTGGAGACAAATGCACTGGGGTCTGGCACCATGTGTGATCTACAGTGGGGAATCAGTGAAGCTTCTAAAATGCACATGTAGTGTCAATCAGCTGAAGATGCACAGAGACGCTCATGAGGTTGACACTCAGCAATGCACGCATGGCTTCATCTCCTTCACTGCAGTTCCCTCCATGGACGCTGAGCAGCCCCTGCTCCCCTGGGGTTCCCACCCCCCATGCCCCCATTTTTCCAAACCCTCTGAAGTCTGGCCTTCCTCGGCTTCTGATGTGGAATGCACATAAGCCATTGGACAAAATATCAAGGAATAAGAAAGTGACTAGGTCACATGAAAACTCCCAAGTGACAAGGATCCATTTTAAATATCTGGCAAACAGAGAGAAACCCCAAATTAGATATCATCTATTGCTCCCCTCGCAAAAAAAAACAACACCCTCAAACAAGCAGAGAAAGTCACGTTGCTGTGAATGTTTGTTACTGCTCTCCCTCTGGCTCACCTCCAAACCTGAAGGCTCAGTGTGTGTGTGTGTGTGTGTGTGTGTGTGTGTGTGTGTGTGTTGCTGGGACATGGTATTGCTGTAAGTTGTCATTACCACCACTCCCAGGTGTGTGAAGCAGAGCGGTGCCTTAGTGTGTTCAAAGGAAGTCCACGGCCAGGAGTCTGGGTGGGTTCCAAATGTGAGCTCCTCCGTCATAGTTGAGTGGGTGGCAGAATGCTCCCTGCAGGAGAAATGAGAGTAACTGTGACCCGAGGAGACAGGGAACCACCTCCTCCCCTTCCCCTACTGTGGGGAAGCCTGCCCAGGGCCTTGAGTGGGAGAGGACAAATCTTATCTGAGTATGTGCAGACCTTTGATTCTTACAGAGCCTCTTAATTCTTTCAAAGGGACAGCTACTGGGCACATGTGATGGTCAAGGTCTCATCCCAGTGTGGAAGAGCAAGGGGGTCACTTTGAAGCCCAAACTGTGCCTGCCCCATACCCGGTATTGTCATCTGCATCTGTAAGGCAGACAGGGAGGGAGGAAGGCCAAAGAAGAATGAAGGAACTGGAAGTGTGATGTTGATGACGAATATTAAAAGTGCTATCAACTGCCAGAAGAACAAACACATCCATCTTGGAAAAAGTAGAGCCAGAATATTACTGAGAAGCAAGGCTGGCAAGAGGCTGTCTCAAGTGCTTTGGACATGCCATCAAGCACTATGGAAAAGGGCATCATGCTTGGTCAAGTAGAAGGGGAGCCCCAAAGAGGAAGTTGCTCACTGAGGTGGATCAACAGAGACGCTGCCACAGGGGCGCACACCTAGCAACAGTGAGGAGGCCTCAGAAGTGGGCAGCACTTCATTCTCTTGTCCTCAGGGACACCCTGCAGTCAGAATTGACGCGATGGTCCCTCACCACCACCATCACCACCACAAACCACACTGTCCGGGTAGAAGACGTTAGCGGATAGTTTGGGTCTAAAGCTTCAGGATGATCTCAGGGCTGAAGTTCCGTGGGTTTAGAGAATCTCCATGGCTCCAGACAAGTCTGCACCTGTGGGAAATTAAAATTGTAGTCTGTATTTTGCCCCTTTTGATCAAGAGTCCTCTGGAGAATCATTGATAAAACTAGCCAGATGTCATAATGGCAAGAAACCAGCAGTTCTCTTGGTTTTATAGCGAAGGAGGCAACCATTCATGGAGGCAATTAGCAAACTTTTCTTTTAAAAACCCATATCAAACTTTTGCAAGGACACCTTTACTTATGGAGCCCCCCAATTCCGTAGGCCCTCAGTTCTGCTTACTGACCTGGACTCCACCTGGAAAAGATTAGGCAGGTTTGCCTCCGTATCTTCCGCATGGATGAGAAGCTTAGAACTGACCAGCTGAGAGAAGACTTGCTCTTTATTTTCTGCCCTGAAAAGTTTTGAGATGGAGCACGTTCAGGTGGTGTTTTGCTCTCGAACTCTAAGAAGGCCTGGCTTCTTGCAGCTTGGAAAGACAACTACTGAGTGTGTGAGAGGGGGTGCAGACACGGAGGAGGCAGAATTCATGACAGTCTCTCTCCTGTGGCTCTCCCTCCTTCCTATAGCCCGCTGAGTGATTTGGAAAACGTGAAAACCTGTAGAAGTCCTGGGAAACCTGATCTCATTTCTCCCAGGGAAAGAGAAGGCACTGCTTATTCTTCACAGTCTTGTCTGCTGTATTTTACTAGTTACTGCAAGATCTTCACACATTCAATGTCTCACCATTCCAGTCCCCTGGCTGTACACATTGTTGTTTCGTGCCCCAGCGTGGTCACAGACTACTTTCAGAACCATCTTCTCTTGTCAGGCGCGCCTACTTCTCTCAGGTGTCTTGACAGCTTGGATCTCAAAACGGTTCATAAAGGCCAAAGTGCATCTGGTTCGCGATGAACAGGGGACTCTCACTGTTACCATGGACGTGCAGAGGAACGTTGGGAAGGTCCACATGATGTTTCCAGCTCATCTCAGAGGAATAGCTTCCTAGAGATCACGGAAACTCAGTCACCACTTTGTACAACAGGAAGGACATTTGTCTCTAGCATATTTTGTATATCATTCATGGGCATCAGAGTTGTCTTTTGATAGTACGGAGGTTCTGGATTTGCTCTTCTAGATCCCGGCTATAGGAGTCCCAGGGCAGGAGAGGGGACACATATTGTTACATAGACAGAGACTAATGCAAAGGTAATGGTTTGAACTCACCCAGAAATTCTTCGCATCAAGAAGTCTGATGATCTCTTCCAAAAGACTGCAATTCTGAAAGCCCAGTGGAGCAGTTCGACAGCAGCCCAAATCCAAACCCACTGCCATCACGTCCATTCTCATTCACAGAGACCCCAGAACAGAGGTTCTCAACTTGTGGGTCGCGACCCCTCTTGGGGTCGAATGACCCTTTCACAGGGTCGCCCTATTTGTAACAGCAGCAAAATTACAGTTCTGAAGTAGCAACAAAACCAATTTTATGGTTGGGGGGGGTCACCACCTCGTGAAGAACTGTATTCAAGGGTCGCGGCATCAGGAAGATTGAGAACCACTGCCCTAAAGGGTTCCTGAGGTTTGGTGACTCATCCTGGAAGCAGACCACCTCTCTGTCGCTCTCAGAATGACTGGTGGGTTTGAACCATTCACTTTGCCATTAGCAGCCCAAGACTCATCCATCAGTATCAACAGGGCCTCTTCTTGTTCCTGATGTCTGGCCCACAAATCCTTCTCATTTATGGTCCTAATCACCCAAAGATACAAGCCCATGATCATCAAGTCTGCAGTGCCATGTTTCAGGGCCACAACTGAAAAGAATTTTCTGAGCAGATAGAAGGAGCACTGGGAAACTCTTCCATGAACTGTCAGACCCTTATCTGTGACAGAGGGGCAAGGGAGAATCCTAAAGTTTGCTCGGAGTGTGTGTGTGCTTCCTTCTGTTTTAATGACGAGTCTTTCACTTGTAGAAACAGGAAGGCCTGCAGAGGTTTTGTATCTAACAGGGCTGGTGGGTTTCTTGCAATAAAAGTCCTGAGGTGCAGCTCTGCCCACAGGAGACCATTTCTCATATGATGAGGCGCTCGGCAATAGCAACACCAATATTGCTGAAATTCATTCTGCTTATGGGATTGGAATGGTGTTCCACGGGAATGTGATAATTCCTCCACCCCCTGTCTTATTTTGGTGATCTAGGTCTGTCCTTCACAATGATGCTGTCCTTTTATAGACATGCATCTAGCTCCCAGACTCACTTTCCAGAGACAGAGGGAGCTGGGCTCACATCTGAACTATTAGGCTCCTGTCTTTTAAAAGAAGACATTTTCCTTCAAGACAGTTGCCATTCAGCTGTATTATCTTCCTCTCTGCTTCTTCACAGTCTCTCCCCTCTCCTTGCACATCAGTGTTATCTACTATCGGTCACTGGCTCCTCGTTACCCTCTGTGCCCTGTTATCATCCTGGGAGACCTCAAAGTCCACAAGAATAAACCACCTGTCATCCCAGCCCTCAGCAGATTATCTACATCATGCATTATAGGAGAAACATATACTCAAACAGGAATTCTTCAAACTTGATGTTTCTCGGTTACAAATCCACCACCTTTGGTTACAACTCGGAGGGAACCTATAGGACAGAGTAAAACTGTCCCTGCTGTATTTCTGTGACTTTACATCTTGATGGGAGCATAAAGCCTCATCATTCTCCTTGGGTACGGCTGGTAGTTTTGACTTGCTGGCCTTGCAGTTAACAGCTCACTTCATAACCCAGTATGCCACCAGGGTTCCTTAAGGATACCTTTTTCACTCCTATTTACTCATTATATCCTATTCAATCAACATATATTTGAACTCCAGCTATGACCTAGGGACTATGCTAAATTGTAGAGACATAAGAATGAACGTGTGCTTGCATAGTTCAAGTCTTGAAAAGGCAAGTCATGAAGTTGCAATGTTATGCCAACGGAGTCCTTTTGGTGCCGAGGTTGTCCATTGGGCTGCTAACAAAATGATCATCCATTTACACAAATTGCCTCTCTTCAGAAGAAAGACAAGGCTTTCTACTCTTGTAAAGGATTGCAGTCTCATTAACCCACTGAGGAAATTCTTCCCCATCCTGTACGGCTGCTAGGAGTCAGAACTGACTTAATGGCAGTGAAGTATTTTTGAGTGTGTGTGCAGATAAAGATGGGGAAAGTACAGGGTGAGACAGCAGAGACCCGAGTCTCCTGATAGAAACTCAAAGTGACAACTGTTTGGAGGAGAAGCATATGCACCAGCTTATACTCGAACAGTCACAACAGCCAAAAGTGGAGATAACCCAAACCCAAACCAAGCAACCAAATCAACAGATGAAGGACTAAATAAAATGTGAACCATACCTAAAATGGAATAATGTTCAGGCACAAGGAGAAATGAAGTCCAATTACATGCCACAACATAGAAAACCCTGGAACAGATTAAGCAGAGTAGAGTAAGTCCATCATAAAAGGACAAATCTCGTACAGCACTACTTATATAAAGCATCTAAATAGACAAGTGTACAGGGCCCTAACACTAATGACCGAAGACTCAACTACCTATGCAATGATAGCCAGAGCATCATACACAAGGAAAATATAAAAGTCATTAAAAAGACAGGAAAGAAGGAAAAGAACACCGTTTGTGTCAGACGAGATTGGCTCTGGACTGCAGAGAGTGAAAATAAATGGAAGCAATGATGCACTATGAGAGCTGAAGGGAGGATTTCCAAGCGTGGCCCAAGAAAGCCAAGTGAAGTTTTCCAGGAAGAAGTGCCAATGCCTGGAGTTGGAAACCACAAAGGAAAAGCACATTTGACCTTTTTTAAACTCACACAGCTGAACAAACAAGCAAACAAACTCCAAGGTTTGGGTTATAATATTGAGAGAGTCTGTGGACAAACTGTTGAATGGCATAGGAAGAATCTGAAGAAGGTAGGAAGAACATATCAAGCCACTATGCCAAAAGGACTTGATCAATGTTCAAACATTTCATGAGGTAGCATATGATCAAGAAATTATACCTGTCAAGCAGATTGTCCAACTTGCACTGACCCCAATGGTGAAAAGTAGAGTTCTAGGAGTTCATTGAGTGCAATTGGAGCTACATCGGCCGGGTGAAGCAGCCCTGGCAGTGCTCATTTACCTATGCCAACGAATTCCAAAGACAACTACTGGACCAACAGACTGGAAAAGGTCCATATTTGTGCCCATTCCAAATGTAAGTAGCTCCACAGACTACTGAAATTGTCAAGCAATAGCCTTGCTGGCGCACGTAAGTAGAATTTGGCTGGTGATAACATTTAAATGTTTGAAAACATTTTAGAATGCCAGAAATTTGAGATGAATTCAGAAGAGCAAGTTGCATGAGACGTGTTGTTGCCAATCTTAGATGCATCTCGACTGAAAGCAGAGCGCACCAGAAGTAGGGTTGCCTGCATTGTATTGACTGTGCAAAGACATTTGACTGTGTGGATTATAACAAACGATGGCTGATATCCCAAAGAATGGAAAGTCTAGAATACTTCAATAGGCTCGTGCAGAGCATGCACATGGACCAAGAGGCAGTCATTAAAATAGAACAAGGGCTCTGGGCACAGTTCAAAAGGAGGAAACGTGTGTCAGGGTTGTACCCCTTCACCAAACCTTTTCAATCTGCTGAGCAAGGATCTGAGACTCTATGAAGGAGAATGCAGCCCAGGTCTGGAGACTTAGTAACGACCTGTAATATGCAGATACACAACCACCTTGCCTGCTGAAAGTAAAAAAGACTTGAAACACAATGACTACGGCCTTTGGTAAGGATTACACCTAGAGGAAAACAAAGTTCTTATAGCTGGACTGATCAACAATATCATGAGAAGCAGAGAAAAATGTAAGTTCAAGTATCTCTTTTTATTTGGAGCCACAATGAATGCCCATGGATCTAGCTGTCAAGAAATCAAACAATGCATTGCATTGGGCAAATATGCCACAAATATCTCTTTTAAAGTGTTTAAAAGCAATGATAGCAGTTTGAAGACTAAGTGCTTCATTCAAGCTGTAGTGTTTCCTTCTTCTTTTTTATTTTCCCTTGTCTGAAATTTCTATAACCTTGCTCTGGAAATGGTGCAGAACAAGGCCTCAAACTGTTTCAAAACTGTTCCTGCAAGCACAGGGTCGCTCCAGACCTAGACATGCTGGAGGCTTGCCAAAAGCTGTAGTATTTTCAATTGCATCACGTGCAGAACAAAGCTGGGTAATGAATAAGGATGACCAAGGAATGACGCCTTCCGGGTATGAACGACGGAGCGCTGGTGGTGCTGGGAGTTAAATGCTGGGCTGCTAACTGCAAGGCCGGCCACTCCAACCCACCAAATCACAGCTGTTCCATGGAGGAAAGATGAGACAGGCTGTTCTCAGAAACCTTATTGGGTGGATCCCTCTGATTGTCCAGGGTGGTGTGAGTCAGTATTGCCTGGCTGACTCCTACAATACAAAAACATCAGCACTGTTAGCAGGTTTTAAAAAGAAGGCAATTGGCTTCACGTTGTTTGGAATGCGCTTCTCTGGGACTCTCACTCTTGGTGGCTTGCTTGCCACAAGGCCAGCAGTTTGAAACCACAAGCCACTCCAGGGGAGAAAGTTGAGACTTTCTCCTCTCACAGGCCTATAAGGATGCCAAGAGTCAGAGGGGGGTTTTATTTCAGCTCTTTGATGAAATGAAGCAAATTTTTGTCTCTCTGTTTTTTTTGTGGGCATCACTGCCCTCTCGTGGGAGTAGGAGGCCCAGCCTTGCTCCTGGAGAACTGCTGCTCGATTTGAACTGCCAACCCAGTGGGCTGCAGCCCCACGCACAACCACTACGCCACTGGGGCTCAGCCCAAATTTTTGTCTCAGTGGAAAAAAGAAATTAAAAATCCATTACCAATTTGCATTACTGTCTATACATGGCAGAACTAACCTTTAGAAATCACCTTTTTAGGAAAAACACCAATTGAAAGAATACTTTGTTGTATCCTTCAGAAAAATGTGTCATGGAAAACCACAGAGCACAGTTCTACGCTGAAATACATGTATTGCCAATGAGTTGGGATGAACTCAATGAAGCTGGTAGGTATACACATTGGTGTATAGTGTGATCGAGTTTGCATTTTAAAAGGCTTCATGTAGCACCGACTATAGGGTCAATGTGGAAGAAAAGGCGAATTAGAAAGAACTGTCATCTTGTTGCGGAATTAGAACTGAAACTCCCATGGTGGAAGTGATAGTGGAGAGACGCAGACCTCATAAACAGGGGAACAACCGAGGGCTGTCAGAGGCTTGATCTGCAAACCAGGCAGCAGACCGGGCTGTGCCCATGCATGTGGCGTCTCCCAGGTCTTCGGGGGACACTATTTGCCTTTAGCCAGCTCGTCTGTTTGGAAGATCGACCTTTGAAATGCAGATAAAGGCCTTAAATGGGATCAGTTCATCAGACATTGAAATTTGCTCCTAAGGAATCATTTTTTTTTCAGTAGGAATTTGCCCCTTAAATCATCTTTTGATGATTAAGTCACCAGACTGTTTACAGAAAACAGCTCTCTTTAGTAGTTTAAATTAATGCTATGCTATTATCTGTTTACTCATCTGTCCACTCTCCACCCATCATTAAATTCATCATTCAGTTGCCATTAATTGAAGCACCATGTATGGAGTTCAACTGAAATATAACTTTATTTTTATCTTTAGTTAATTTTTCATTGATGAACTTTTCCTTGAGTGTCTGCATAAAAAAAAGACAAGGCAGCCCCTTTAGGGTGTGGGGAATAATAAAATACGCTATCAAAGACTTTCAATTGCACGACTTCGAGGGGTACCATTGGCGCTGTAGTACCTGTCAGCAGAGTTCACTGGAATCACTTCAGATTATAACACAAAGTTTCGCAACACGCTTCTGAGTCCTAACATTAATTTCAAAATCATTGTCTCAATCCAATAGTTACCAATGCCCTGTGCAATAAAATCAAGAATACTTTACTCTTATAAGAAAAGTATAAAGCGCTCTTTACTCTTCTACGTTAATAAGATTACTCCCCCCACACACCCCCATTTCAGTGCCTGGTTGTAGATAAGGCAGCGACCTTCACGATCAACCAACTGAATCCTGCACTATCCTCACTCAATCCATGCTATCTTTGCGCCCCTGGTGGTGGCCACCGGGTCAAGCCATCTCTGTGAAGGTCTTCTTTTTCCTGACTCGTTTACCAAGTAGGCTGTCCTTCTCCAGGGATGGAGTCCTCCTGCTAACATGCCCCACATACATGAAATGATGTCTCAGTTTCCTGTCCCGGAAGGAATATTCTCATTGTATTTATTCCAAGACAGCACTG
>PVJH01006185.1:0-27580 GCA_004026705.1 Nesogale talazaci
CCCGCCCCGCTCCGCCCCGTCCCCAGACTCAGGGCCCCGCCCCGTTCTGTCCGCCGGGTGGGTTCCCGCCCTCTGACTCGCTCCTCGCTCCGCCCCTGCGGTCGGTACCGCCCCGCTCCCGGACTCTGAACCCAGGCCTGCTCCAGCCTGGCCATGGCGCCATTGCGCTTCTCGGCCAATCTGTCGTGGCTGTTCCCCGAGCTCCCGGGCCTCCCCGAGCGGCTCAGGGCCGCGGGCAGCGCGGGCTTCGAGGCCGCCGAGGTGGCCTTCCCTTACTCGGAGCCCCCGGAGGCGCTGGCACGCGCGGCGCGGGAAGCAGGACTGCGGCTGGTTCTGATCAACACTCCTCTGGGTGCGCCCGTGGGCCGGGCCGGGCGAGGGCAGGGGGCCTGACCCGCGGCTGAGGCTCCTTCTTTCCACAGGAGCCCCGGAAAAGGGGGAAATGGGGCTGGGGGCCGTTCCTGGGAGGCAGGCAGCTTTCCGCGAGGGATTGGAACAGGCTGTGCTCTATGCCAAGGCTCTGGGCTGCCCGAGGTACCCTTCCAACATCCCCTGCCCACCACCCAAGCCCCCAGCTGCTACCTGCCCACAGTGACCTGCCCTGCCCCACTCCTGGTCGCCCTTTAAATGGCCTTTCACATGTTCTTTCTGTCGTGTCCCATCCTCCACACTTCACTCCTTGCTCATTCCATGCTGCTTGTGTCTCTTGAAGGCCACCGGGGCAGAGGCGGCACTTAGACCCTTGTCTGGGGCCAGGGAACCAAAAACCAAAGCCAAATTCACTAAGGCGTTGTTTCCAACTCATAGGGACCCCATAGGGGGACGGCAGACTGCCTCCATCTGAGACATTTTATGAGTAGGAAGTTTCTTCCTGGAGTAGTGAACTACCGACCTTGTGGTTAACAGCCCCACGCACCCAATGCGTAACCACTACGCCACCTAGAATTGACTCGGGGTGGAGGCATCGTCACGAAGGAGAGAAAGTAAGGGCATTTCGGAAGAAGCAGTGGCTAGAAGCAGGGGGCAGCGGGACATGTTTGCTAACCTCGGGAGACCTGGGACACGGCTGACAAAGGTCAGGTTGTGACGGGGAGGAAGGAGGCTCAGGGTGGGGTGTCAAGTCTTCCAGAGGCCTCCTGTGCTGAGGAGCTGGAGATTGGGGGTCAGCACCGGGGGGGACAACAGAGGACTGATGGATTGGAGCTAGGAACCATAGGAGAGGAAGTCGCAGCAACATGGGACACTTGAGAGGGATAGGGGTCAAAAGGTGCAACCTAAGCATGTTTCTGGCCTGGGGAGATGGGGCAGGGGAGCAGTTCCCAGGGCAGGCGGGGCTAAGTGATGGGCTCTGGCCTCTGAGACAGGAGGGGTGGACCCAGCACCCAGACTCTTCCCCTAAGAAGGCATCCAAGGACGGACTGCCTTAGGATGGCACGGCGGGGCACCCGGGAGGGGTGCACATGGGAGTCAGGGAGTCAGGTGGGTGCCCACAGCCCCTCCTTCCTCACAGGATTCACCTGATGGCTGGCCGGGTGCCCCAGGGGGCTGACCGAGCAGCTGTCAGTGGGGAGATGGAGGCGGTTTTCCTGGAGAACCTGAGGCATGCGGCTGGGGTTTTGGCTCAGGTGAGACGGGGGAGAAAGAGATCCTGTAGGGCCTGGGCGTGGGGGGAGGTGCTCAGAGGGGCAAGCCTGAGGCCTGTGGCTGGGTACTGGTCCCGGTGTGGGCCGTGAGCAGCCAGGGGTGGGGGTGGGGGGCGGCGCAAGGCCTGAGGAAGGGCAGCCTGGCTCACAGCCTCCAACGGGGGGCCAGGAGAACCTCGTGGGACTGCTGGAGCCCATCAACACCCGCCTCACCGACCCCCGATACTTCCTGGATACCCCCCAGCAAGGTAGGTGCCCCAGCCCTGCCCCCTCCTGCCTCTTTGATCCCTGTGCCTTCCCAGTCTCACCCAGCCCCTCTGCTCCCCAGCGGCAGCCATCTTGCAGAAGGTGGGAAGACCCAACCTCCAGTTACAGATGGTAAGTGGAAGGAGGGGCTGCTTCTCAAGAGGGCTGCCTTCTCTGAATGAGGGAGCAGGGTGGGACCCCCAGGGGAGGGGGCGGCATCTGACTAGTATATCTACCCCCCACCCCAGGACGTGTTCCACTGGCAGATCATGGACGGGAACCTGACGGCGAACATCCGGGAGTTCCTGCCCCTCGTTGGTGAGGGTCCCTTTTTCCCTGCTGCATGGCACCCTGCCAGCCCCCATGGGCTGCCTGGGCTCACATTGGCCCCCCCGTCTGCCCCAGGACACGTGCAGGTGGCACAGGTTCCAGGTCGAGGGGAACCCGACAGCCCCGGAGAACTGAACTTCCCCTACCTCTTCCAGCTGCTGGAGGATGGCGGCTACAAAGGCTTTGTGGGCTGCGAGTACCGGCCCCAAGGTGAGGGGTGGGACAAGGGACAGCAGAGAGCCCCAGCTGGACTCTTGGGGAGCACTGAGGGCACAGTGACTGGATGGGGTGGGGTTCCCCTGGGTTGAGATGCTCCTGTCTCCTCCCTCTCCCCTCAGGAGACACTTCGGAGGGCTTGGCATGGCTGCGCTCCTACTGGGACAGGCGGGGCCACCCACAGGTTGGCCAGTGAGGCCCTGCACACCACCGTGTGCCTCGGTGGGGGCAGCGGGCAGTCTGTGGGCCTCCTCTGAATTAAAGACACCTGCGCAATGGAACCTGTTCGTATTGTGTATTTGTGGTGGCTTTGGGGGGTGGGGGGAGGAGAGGCGGAAACGACACATAGTGTCTAACCCTTCAGTTTCTCTGGGCTGCTTCCCTCCTGTTGAGAAGGGACACACAGATCATGCTCAAGTCCGCCACTCTGTGTCAGTGGTGTGTGCAAATGTGGGCACTTCTGCGTCTGCCTCCTCATTACAGAGGAGAAAGCAAGGTCTGAGAGGGAAGGCCTGCCATGGTGACAAGACTGGAGCCTGAGGTCTTCACAGCCATGCTGGGGCAGAAAATAAAGACCCGAGCGCCGGGGGTGGGGGAGACAGCAGTCCGAGACGTGAGATAGGACTCAGGGTGAGAGAGCGTGCATTCCAGCGGGCAGGCCGCAGGAGCCCCTTTCTGGAGGTTGAGCACGTGAGGTGCTGACCTGGTCCTCCTGGTCCTCCTGGGCTGATCAGTGCTTGTGCAGGGCTGGGGAGGGCAGCCTCTGCTCTGGGCTGGGGCCACGGATCTTGCCCAAAGTCTTTGATGTTCCCTGGGTGGCTCCTGGAGCCTCAGCCTTGCCTCCTCCTGTGGTTGTCTGCCAGGCCCATGGTTTGAGGAGGGGTGTCCGGTGGTCTGGATCCTCAGAGGAGGCGGGTCCACAGGGTGAAACAGGCTGTGTTGATGACAGACTCCAGGTGGTGGTAGGTGGAGACCAGCTGGGCAGGGGGGCTGTCACTGTCCTGGGGCTGTACTGGGAAGGGCTCTCGGAAGACCACCGTCAGAGACTAGGGGTACACGGGTAGAGTGTGGCAGTGAGGGGAGGGCTGGGCTGGGGACAGGGAGTGGGGCACATGGGGAACAGCCTCACACTGGGCTGATATAAAGCCCCTCCCCTGCCCTCACCGTCTTTCCCAGGTGGGAATCCAGAAACACGAGCACAAAGCAGTCGGTGAACTTCTGATTCAGCACAACCTGCAGTGCAGCGAGGAGATGAATGCTCTCACCAGAGAGGCACCCAGGCCCGGGCGCTTCCCGTCTCCACCACCGGCCCTGTCCGCACTCCGAAGCCATCGGGCCCTCGTCTCTAAAGCGAACATCCTAGGCCTCATCCTTCTCAGCTCCCTGGGCAAGCGGGCTGCGCCTTACCAGGAGGAGGGGGGACAGGAGCCAAGGGGGGACAGGAGCCAGGGTTCTCTCCCCTGACTCTGTGCTGTCTTGGTCTCTCAGCTCTGCACCTTCTCTTGATGCCTGTCTGTTCACTACCATTCGGCTTTGCTCCCTCTCCCTGGGCGATGTCTTCCACTCCCCAGGCTTCCATCACCACCTGTTTTGACAGGTGCAGCCTAGATGGCGCTCGGCGCTGACGGTCCACCTTCTAGACTGCATCCTGAGGGGGTGTTGCCCAGCCGGCCGTCAGACTGCCCAGCCTCTCGCTGCACTCCTGACCCTTGCTCCTCCACTCACCCCACCCATGGGGTCCACCTGGCTGCATGTCCACCCGTACCGCTGCTGCCTCTCTGCGACACCCCCACAAACACTGGCCTTACCACGGTCCAGCTCCTCCTTGCTCCCCTGACAAACCTTTCCCTAGACCAGGGGTCGGCAAATTCTTGAGACTGAACAGCCAATCCTGTCCCTCCTAACAACTTTAAAATCACTCAAGAGCAGGACTGAGCCCCGGTGGCGTGGTGGTTGTGCGCGGGACTGCGGCCCACTGGGTTGGAGGGTCAAATCCAGCAGCAAGGCTGGGCCTCCTACTCCCACCACCAGAGGGGAGTGATGTCCCCCAAACAAACAAAAATCACTCAAGAGCCTTGAATATGTTTTTTCTAAACAAACGCAATCACAGTGATCTGAAGTGACAACCTTCAGAGGTCTTCAGTGTGACTTCAGAGCGGCACGTTCACTCTGAAAGAGCTGCACGTGGCTCCCCAGCCGCAGTTTGCCGACCCCTGACCGAGACCACAGCTTCTTGTTGGTCCAGCGCTTTAGACTCAGGCACCCTGGACTCACACCACCAAACCTGCTTTCTCACTGCGTGCCCGGAAGGCCTGCTCCTCACACTGTTAGCCCGCACACAGACCATGGGAGGAGCTTGCTGAAAGGCAGACTTTCTCCGGCTGGGCTGGAGCATGGCCCATGCTGCTGGTTTGGGCAAACTCTTGAGGAAATACAGCTTTAACGCTCAAGGGCCCTTTCGGAATGGCCACCTCCAGGGCGGGCTGCAGGTGGGCCAAGCGTCCCTCTGGTTCCATACCTGGACCCTCAGCAGTCTCTAGCAAGCCTCTGTTCTGGGAGGACTGGGCTCCAAGTCCTTCCTACCACCCACAGCTCAGCAAATCACAGCTGGGACTCCACGCTGGCGGGTGCCCGTGGGTGACTGTAGGCTACGGCCACCCTGGCCCCCACCAGGTCAAAGTTTGTTTGGCCAGGCCGGGGCTCTTCAAGGGGGCGCAGCTGGCACTTCTGTGCTGAAGACATCCACCAGGCTGCCCCCTTGGAGGTGGATGGGTGTCAAGGGGACTTACCAGGTACTGAGTTCCCAGGTCTGGGCTCTGGAAGTGGCGGCAGCTCTGGGGAAAGCGGCTGAGGAGAACCTTGATCAGGCTCTGGTACCAGGAGACGGTCATGGACAGGAAGCAGTCCTGCGGGAGGGGCTGCAGGCTCTGATCGCGGCCCCTGACATGCCCAGGGGTCATCCCAGCCCCACAAGGAGCTCCCGGCCCCTTACCAGCTGGGGGTCGATGTCCCCAATGGACTTGGCATGGACAGCTCCTAGGAGCTCCTCCAGCTCCGCCAGGGCCAGGCGCCCTCCCAGCCGCAGCCGGTCAGGTCCGGGGGGCTCCAGCAAGAAGAGGCGCTTCCAGAGCGTGTCCCGCCGGCAGTGCCCTCCGGCCAGCCGCACCAGCTGAGCCAGCCGGGCCCGTGCAACGCCCACCTCGGCCGCCAGTGGTGGGAACAGGGGAGCGGGTCCAGGGGCCAAACTGGCCCCTGAGGCCTCCCCGGGGCTACCAGCAGAGCCCCCAGGGACCTCTGGCTCGGGGGCCAGCCTGGACGGCTTCCGGAGGCGGCGCATGTCGGCTGTGAGTCTGGGGAAGAGCTCCCGCTGGCTGGTGAGCACCACGAAGAACTGCAGCCTGCGGGGAAGGGGACGGCAGTGGGCGTCACGGGGGCACGGGTGCAGGAGTAGCTGGGTGGCAGGTGTATCGGTGGGTGGGGGAGGGGGGGTGGCTCTGCTGACCGCAGAACATGTCGCTCGGCCTCTCCTTGCTCTTCAAAGGGTACTGCACAGTGGCAGACAAGCAGAGACACGTCAAAGTCATCGGGGTGGCGAAGTCCCTCGGAGTCCAGGTAGGAGCCAGAGCTGTGGGAGGGAGGGGTGTCATGTCAACCCTGAGGTTCCAACAGAACCAATCCCCTCCCTCCCCCCACCCCCCCGGCTCCGGGAGCAGCGTGGATCTCCTCCCTGGCTCCTGCAGCCTCACCTGTGCCACGCCGACACCAGGGCGTACTCGTTCTGTTCAGGGCCCCCCGGCCGGGCCATGCGCAGCGGCTTCATGTGGTAGGAGCTGGCATGGTCCGCCACGTAGTTGTAGAGTTGGTGGGCAGCAATGAGTGGCGTGGGGAGCTCCAGTGTCCCTGGGGGCAAGTGACAGGGACACTGAGCCCACCGAGGTCACGCACTGACGTGGTTGGGATGCGCGGAAGAAAGGATGGGAATTGCCAAGGCTCTGACTGGCAGGCAGGCGGCTCTCTCTTTTTGAGGAGAGCCTGTTCCTGGTCTGGCACTCAGAGGGACCAAGACAGATACACAGGCCTGTGGCAGAGGCCGCCCCCACCCCCGGCCCCTGCCGCTTTCTCATGAAACTCATGGCAACACAGGGACAGGTGCCATGAACGACACTGAGCAGGGGACTGGCGCGGCATCCACTGGAGACTCCTTCCCTCCCTTTCTGGCTCACTGGCTGGCCCTTGGCACTGACCTTGGTAAATGTGGTTGCGGCCAAAGTGGGGCCCATCGGGATGGTGGGCCAGGAAGTGCCGCAAGAAGGTGGTGAGGTGGTAGCCATGGCGGAGGGCCAGGTGGGTGCCCAGCACGTGCTGGTGCACGAGGCGCAGGTGGAAGTCGTAGCTGAAGGAGTGCACGTGCATCAGGTCTCGCACCTTGTCACACTCCTCTGTGAATAGCATGGACAGCTGGAGGAGGGACAACGGGCAGGGTCAGGGCGCAGGCTGCCTGGCACCCCTCCCCCGCTGTTGGGGGGGGGGGGCGGGTGGAGAGAGGAGGAAGCACAGGGAGAGCCTGTGGCCATGGGTAAGGAGCAGGCCCCTCCACTGCCCAGCGGTTTTCTGGAAAGCCTCCTCTTTGACACGGTCCTGACCACCTTGAGAGCAGAGTCAGAGCCTTCTCGCTCCACAGTGCGGTCTTTGCTGCAGCCCGTGTCCACTCACCAGGACCAAAGTCCTGCCTCGAGGGGCCGCCATTCGAGGACTGAGGGGGCCACTAGACCGGGCTCGACCTTCCCTAAAGAGAACTCCCCCTGGTCTCTGGTCAGTGCTTCAGAATTGCTGTCCTCTTTGACTAGAATGCTCCCATGGCTGCCCTAGACTCATTGACTTCATTCTTTGGCTTCTCATTGGCATAAAAATAGACCTCACATACCATCTGCCCACTTGATATTTCCAGGGCACCATCCAGTGCTATCCACGTGCTAACTGTGCTGCGCAGCCATCACCAGGGACCGATGCCAAGCTTTCCCTCGCCAGAAACAGCAACTCGCTGCTCCCAGGCTGGCTCGGAGAGCTCCCCGGGGCCTGCCGAGCGCGACCTGCTCGGAGTGAGGGAGCGCCGAGGGGCAGAGGCAAGGCTGGGCAGACGGGGAACTGCTGCTGCTCCGGAGGGAAGTCGTTAGTGGCAGCTGGCTCTGGACAAGGACCGGAGAGGAAGCGGTGGCCGAGGCCCCCCACGAACTGGCGGCCCTGGCTGAAGTAACAGATCTCTGGCCTCTGCCTTTCCTTCTCTACTGTGAGAGGAGGCCCCACTCTTCAGAGGCTGAGGCCGTGCAGTAAAGCAACCAAGGGATGCTCCGGACCACGGAGTGGGTACCCAGGCTCCAGTGCCCCTGGATGGCTATGTGCCCGCGGGCAGGGCCGCACCTCGATGCCCGTTTCTTCTCTGAACAGTGAGGGTGACTCGTTCCTCTTTGCTGAATGAACACTAGCAGTAATAAAACCATTCAGAAATAGAAGAACAGAGAGTCAGGACGAGGGGCAGGGCGTTCACCGCTACATGGAGCCTGGGGGCTCAAGCGTCACAGTGGGCGGATCGTCCCTGATTCTCCAGGAAGGTGGCAGCGCCCCTCTGAGCTTTGGTAGGTTCCTGCACTGGGTGCTGTGGGGCACTTCAGCCTATGGCGGCTGGACCCGGTGGCCAGCTGCGGGCCGGAGAGGAACCCAGCAGTTGTGTGAGTTCTGCGCGTGGACAGGGGCCGCTTCTTCTGTCCGCCTGCTCAGAAACGCAACGTGTGGCACAAAGGAGACGCAGGACCTGGCCCTCATTCGAGTGTCAGTGACTGGTATGGCCACGCCAACCTTCCCCAAGCTCTGTCCCCAGCACCAACCTATGCATGTGCTGGACTAGGCACAAAACACCAATGTCCTTGCTGTCATTGCCTCAGTGTCACTGCCGCAATGACCACAGGACAGACGGGTCAATGTGGGCCCATGCTAGAGACCAGCCGGAAAGGTTGCATGATGGGCATTACCATGACTGCACTGGTCCATCACCAGCTAGCTCCCTCCCTGGGCCAGAGTGCCCACTGCATTACTTTTACGTCCCCCCCACCCAGACGGGCCGTGGGACCCCTCTGCCCGAGCTTTGTCCAGTCCCACATTCCTGCCTTCTACCTTTCACCTACCTGAGAGTTGACAGCCTGTCCCATGGGGATGCGGGAACATTCCAGGGCAAACTGTTTGACACAGAAGTAACAGCCCTGGAGAGAGGAGGAGAGGTGGTCAGGTGGGTAGGAAACAGGCAGGTCTGGCTCTCCCCACTCAGTGCCCCCTCCTGCCCACCTGGAAAGCCAGTTCCATGAGGATGATGCCCCCTGGCAGTGCCCGCTGCAGGTGGTAGGCAGTCAGCGTGTGGCCAGTGCCCTGAGGAAGGGGAGAACTGAGCACTGGGGCCAGGGGCCGAGGGGTGGGGCTCACTACTCTCAATCTTGAATGATGATTTCATGACGTTTAAGAGGCTGCTTGGGATAAATCAATCTCCCGGCACCACTCAGGATCCTCGGTCTCAGGCCCCCGGCAGAGAATGCGGGTGAGAGGCACTGGGGACTGGGGCATGGCTGGTTTCATGAGGGAGGGGAGCGAAGGGCGGCAGGATGCGTTACCTTCGGGCTTCCGTCGCTTTTGGTCTTAGGGCAGGAGAAGGAGCCTCGGGCATCTGTTACCGAGGTAGTCATCGCCCGCCGGCTGCTACTACAGAAGAGGAAGGGGGCAGGGGCAGGGCATGGCCGGCCATCAGACCCAGAACTCACTTTGCATGGAATTGTTTCCGCCCCACTGTGGCGAGACCAGGGCTGGCCCCAGTCAAGACGGTGGGCAGACGTTGCCTGCCAAGGGCGAGAAGGCAGTGCTCCGTGAAGGCGGAGGAGACTGACTGAGAGGAGGAATGGGGCAGGAAGGCACTCAGAGGGGAGGGCAGAGGTCGCTCTGATTTAACGAGCCAGGCTCAAAGGGGTGTTGGGTCCCCTTGGGAGGCTCCCTTTCCTAAGATGGGCCAAGTGGCTCTTTTTGACTGATCGGGACAAACTCAGCATGTCCCAAGTGGGGTCCCTGTGAGAAGGACCAGAGAATGGGCCGACTGGCCTGTTCGTTCCTCTGGGGAGCCAAAGTCACAGCCCAGGCGAGAGGACACATCCCATTTACAGTGGACGATTGAAGACTGGCGAGGCCGGCGGGCTCACACTGTCTGTCAGTGAACTTTAGAAACACCCAAGCCCAGTGCCCTCTGCTTTAAAGAGGGACTCTAACTTGTAGGAAATGCAGAATAAACAGAATTCTCGGTGAAGTTCCTTCCATCAGCTGAGAGCTGGTTGTGGAGACAGGCCAGCTGCAAGAGGGAACGTGACCAATGGGCCGGAGCAGAGAGGTGCACGCTCTCGGGAAGGCCAGGTGCCATCAGTGTGCTCACGAAGGCCCAGGTAAGGTGCACGGGGGAGCCATGTGTGGTTGTGCGCAGCTGTGAGTGTGGGTGCAGGCAGACCAGCGGGGCGAGAACAGGCATGGTCTCCTCTCGGATGTGGCTGTGAGCGCCACAGGTGTGCAGGACACCTGTGTACAAGAGTCCTGGGCCTGTGTGCTGGGGTGGCAACATGAGTGAGGCCCACGCCAGCAACAGGGACCTGGGTGAGCGGATGGACCTGGGGCCGGGCTCACCTGCGGGCTGGGGAGGGAGGCCGCAGCGGCACGAGCACAAAGCCGATGCTCTGGAGGTACTGCACGTACTGCTGCAGGAAGGCCATGCTCAGTTCCTTCAGCCACGGCTCCTCCCGGGCTCCGGGCAGCGGCACGTCGGAGGGGGGCTCACAGGTCGGGGGTGCCTCCCGGCCCCCAGACCCCGACTCAGGGCGAGGGCGCCGCTGTGGGGGCAGAGACGGAGATCCACTTTTCCCACTGCTGACCTCTGTGGAGGTCCCGGGAGAGCCCCAGAAGAATTCAGGAGTCTTGGGCCTCACCTGCCCTTCCGGGGGCCCAGAAGTCTCCGGGGGCCCATGGAGCCAGGCAGCTGGGTCAAAGAGCAGGGCGGTTGCACAGTAATGCACCAGGCGGGAGGATTGCTTCAGGGTCTCCAGTTCCCCAGCCTGGGACACAGGACAGCGAGATCTAGAGCAGGGCAAGGCGGGGGCCCCTCCTGCAGGGTGCGGCCTTCTCAGGGCCACTTACACTGACAGGCATGCTGGCGGGGGCGGAGCGCTGCTGCCAGGTCACAAACAGGTTCTCCATCTTCATCTGTCGCTCCAGCTCTGTGGGGCAGGAGCAAAAGTAGTGTGTGGTGCTGGCCTCTCCCTCCCAGATGCCTCACCCACTCCCCAGGCCCCCCGCCAGCCCAGTGCCCCACCTCTGCGCTCTGTCATCTTGATGTCCAGGAACTGCTGCCCGTGGAAGGTGACAGGATCAGGGAGCCTGGGCACAGGGCTGAGCGCAGAGCTGGGGCGGGCGGCCGAGATGTCCCGCAAAGCCTCGTCGAAGGGGAATGTGTCCAGGGGCAGGGGGCCCACCACCCCGCGGGAGGACCCACTCAGCCGGCCCTGCTCTCGGCTCAGCGGGGGACTGGCACTCCGGATGAGTGTCTCGGCTTCCATAGAGGGCAGCAGAAAAGGGTTTGGCTCCTGAGGGAAACGGGAGCCTCACAACAGGCCCCCCAGAGCCTCTCTCCTTGGACCCTCCCCTCCCAAGGCTGCCTCCTGCTTGCTTCAAGATGTCCACCTGCAGGCCAGCCCCCTCCCGCTTCCCAGCCGGCACCCCTGGGAAGCGGGCGGCAGGAGGGAGTGGCGCAGCGGGTACCTTCTCATCTTGCACGGGGAAGTCCAGCTGCCCGTAGTGATGGAAGAGGCCGAGCTTCTGGCTGAGCAGGCAGAAAATGAGGTGGGCCCGCGCGGTCTGCCACTGCACGAGGCGGACGAGCGCTCGGCCCAGCGCTGCCCCCAGGTCTGGAGCCCAGTTGTATGTCAGCAGCTGTAGCTGGGGCACGGGGGTCCGGCCGGGGTCAGGCGGCGACTCACAGCGCCCCTCTTCCCCACCAGCCCCGGACAGACGGTAATTACCTTTTTGTCCACCACCTCCAGCAGCAGGAGCCTCTGCCGGGGAGCGCTTCGCCCTGGGCTCCCGTCACCGCCGGGCTCGAAGCGCTGCAGAGCTTTGGCGGCTACAGGGTGTGGAAGGAGGTAAAGGGGGGAGGGGTCGTCTGCTGATGTGAGATCATCCCCACCACAGGAGCTCTGCGCACCCCCTCCCCGGGGTCACAGCCTCACCCTGCTGGGTGGGTCTCCTCCACTGCAGGAAGCTCCTCCCTAGAAGCAGCAGGTGCCGCTCGGCGGCAGGATGGGGAGCAGGGCTCAGTTGGCCATGGGCACAAGGGCTGAAGCGCTCGGAACCCCTGTGGGCAGGGGGAGAAACACTGGTGGTGCACTGGACTAAGCACTGGCTGTCACCCTGAGAGGGGGCAGTTTCACCCAACCACAGGAGGGAGAAGAGGTCTGCTTCCACAAAGCTCTCCGGCCTCAGCAATCCCGGGGACCTCTGTCCTGTGGGGTCATGAGAGGTGGTACTGGAAGAAGGGCATCAGGGAGCAGGCCCTGTCCTCTGCTCACCGGTTCCAAGCCCACCTCTCCCAGCTCGGCCCCCACAGGGCTGTGGCTTCCTATAGGACCCACTGTTACAAGCCAGGAGGCCCCCGCCATCCCCCGTGATCAGAACTCACAGATGCCGCTCAAAGACTCGGACGCTGGTGTCTCCAGCCATGGAGGTGACCAGGATGGTAAACTCGGACAGGATGGACGGGAGGAGAAATCGGGACACCATGTGGGTGGAGCTTCTGGACACTGAGGCGCAACCTGGAACCAGGCAGAGGTCAGCAGGCAGCTGGGGTGTGGAGGGCAGGGTGGGGGGGGCACGCAATGGGCTCTCACCAATCTGGGCCATAAACTCCATCCAGCGCTGACTGACATGAGCATACACAGGATGCAGGGTCCCCACCTCGCCCTCTTCTAGCTGGGTTACCCGGCGTCTGAAGACACAGCTGGAATGAGGTACAAACCCACCCCACCCATCCAGGGTTCCACGCCCACACACTTCAGACACAGCAGGGCAACGCGCGCGCGCACACACACACACACACACACACACACACACACACACACACCTTTGTCTCTGGGTTCCTGAATCTGGACCTGGGCCCCGCTCAGTCCCACCCGGAGTCCGAACATTCTCAGTTTTGTGACGCCTCCGGCCCCGGGTGTCTTCTGGCCGATCCAGGACAATGTCATCAGTTGTTTTGGGGGAACTCACGTCCCCACCTTCTGTTTTACTCTAGAGGCAATGCAGTGAATGAGGTGGGGCTAGAGGGAAGGGCAATGGTGGCAGGTGGAGGCTTCATGGAACACTAAGAAGGGTCTGTAGGTGGGGCTTGGACCTAGCTTCGATGGAGCAGCCTGGGCAAGGCTACTACTTAGCTTGTGGACAAAGCGCTACTGAACCTGGAGGTCCGCACAGGAAAAACAAATGAATGGGCTTTGTAGTCAGCTGAGGTGCTCTGAGAGAACTCACCGCCTTCAGCAAGCTCCTCTCTAAGGAACAGTGTGTCTGTTAGGGTCTGCGGCAAAAGCCTGAAGGGCCAGGGCCGGGGAGGGAGAACAGGGTGCAGCTAGGAGGCAGACTGCAGGCGATGCCAAGCCCGCCACTCCTCCCATTACCAGCATATCCCAGAAGCTGCGCCGGCCAGCTTTGCTCGGTGGAGTCACAGGCTCCCCAGGCACGGGGGCCGGGGGGAAGCTGCTAGCTGGGCCTGCGGGGCTCTTGGATTCCAAAGATCCGCTCCTGAGACTTCCTGTGGACGCCAGACATGACAGACTCAGGGATGCCCTCAATCCCACCCGAGACAAACCTAGACCCAAGACTGGGAGGTGAGTGACTGGCCACTTCCTCTCAGAAGGAGCGGAGTGCATGTAGCTGGTAGTGTGAGGCTGCGTGTGCGTCTGTGCGTGTGTGTGATAAAAGTTCTCTGGGACATAGCCCATCAGAGCACCAGCGGCACAGGTGTATTCCTGCCAGCGACAGAGCACGTGGTGAGCATGTCTGTTGAAGTCTTATGGGCGGGCAGGCATGTGTGGGTGGCAGCCAAGGCGTCAGCAGAGTTGGGATGGCCTTTCCGTCACACACCTGAGCATACCACCACCCTGCTTGTCTGTCTCTTAGGGTCACGTCTAATATCCCCGGTATGGGCCTCTCTGCTTTCCAGCTTCCAATGGCTGAGTTCTGCCGCACCCTACTCCAAAATAACTGCCATCGAGTGTCCGGACTGCTAACTGCAAAGTCAGCTGTGTCATGGGAGGGCCTTCTACTCCTATAAAGAGAGTCTCAGAGAGTCACCGGGTAGTCCTGCTGGGCCTCGAGGCTGGCCATGAGTCGGACTCGACTTGATGGCAGTTGAGTTTGGTGTGATACTGGTTGGGCCCTACCTAAACGCACTCTCTGGAAGGCCCCTTCCCTGCAGGTACCTGGTTTGTGGCCACTTTGCTCATCAGCCTCAGCTCAGGGATTGCTCTTCTTGAAACTCCCACACCTGTGCCCCTCCGCCTGCTACACGGTCCCAGTTCCAGCTCCCGGGAGCCCTGTGCCCGAGTACAATGGGCGGGAGGGCTGCATACCTGGGGAGCTGTCCTCTGTACAGAGCGAAGCTGGCAGCAGCTGCAGCTCCATGAAAGCATCCGCCAGCGCCTGGCGTGCCGCCGTGCGGAGCTTGTCCTCCAGCTGCAGGATACTGATGTTCCCCTTCTCCCACACGTCCAACCGCAGCCGCGGGGCCCCGCTCTGGGCTGCAAGGAGGGGTGGCAGATCACTGGAGGCTGCCTCTAGAGCCCAGCGACCTCTCCCAGCGTCCACTGACCACCACAGGGCTCATCAGGCTCCACAAGCGGCCCCACCTGAAGAGCTGTCCAGCGGGACAGTGCAGCGCGTGACCTGGGTCAGCTGCTCAAATTCTTCCTCTTGCAGCAAGTCGGAGGGCCCAGGAGAAGTGGGGGACCACGATGCCAGTGATATGGGGTTCCCACCCACATCCACAAAGGCTAGCGTGATGCAGGCGACTCCTGGGTGGAGAAGGTGGTGAGGAAGGCTCCGGGCAAGGCTGCAGCGCCCGCCGGGAGAGGCCTCTCAGCGGCAGGCAGTGCCACCAGCCCGGCCCTCTCTGTACCTTTGCCCCCGGTGCCTTGTCCTCCAGGCTTGTTATACAGGTAGATGTCCAGGTCGGGGAGGCCGCCCTGGGGCGGGAATGGATGCTGGGGAGAGAACAGTCACGGAGCACTAAGACCAGGCACACACACGGCAACAGCAGCAGGTCGAGGAAGGGAACACCGTCATGGGCAGGCATTGGGGCAGCATGCGAAGACACAGGGCAGTTCTCGGGCCAAGGCGCAGATGGGGGCAGATGCAGGAAACGCGAGGGGACCAGAAGTCTGCGGGGCACGCTGGTGCACCAGGGTGGTCTCACCTGGAAGTGGTGCTGGCTGTTGCTGTCTGTGTACTTGGGCGAGTGCAGGAAGATGAGGAGGCTCTGCCGCAGGTACCAGGCCAGGGCAGGAAGCCAGGGCTGGCAGGAGGAGGGCAGGGCCAGCTGCAGCACCTGGGAGGGGAGGCTCCCGGGAGGCTGGATGAACTGTGACGAATGGGGAGAGGGGTCAGCGCTGACTGCCTAGGTTCCAGCCTCGACTGCCCCTGGCACCGGGGCGGGGCCTTGGAGGGAGCTTACCTCCACATCAGCCGGGGTCAGCTTGCAGTTCCGAACAAGCATGACCGTGATGACATCCAGCGTGGCCTCGTCCAGGCGCCGGCGTAGAACCCGCACGAGTTCGTCTGTGATCTCGGGACCTGGACACGGCCGTGGGGCAAGAATCCAGCCGCCGCCTGCACCAGCCCTTCACCCCCGCCTTGACACCTCCCCTGGAGTGCTCGTCCTGCCAACTGACTCTACTCTCAAAGCCTCGGTGCCTTTGCCCACAACCTGGGAACAGCAGCATCTACTGCACGGGTTTGTGGTAGGGATCACAAGAGAAGCCACGCAATGGGCTTGGCCCAATTTACAATAAGAAACCCATTCATGGCCAACGACCCAATGCCAACCCAAAGCAGCCCTACAGGACAGGGCAGAACTGCCCCTGTTGGTTTCCAAGACTTGAATTCTTTGCAGGAGTAGAAAGCCTTATCTTTCTCTCTCAGGGTGGCTGGTGGTTTTGAACCGCCAACCTTGTGGTTTAGCAGTCTACAATAACCATTACATCACCGGGGCCCCTCCTGTGTAAGCCAGCCATATATAGGAGCTGAAAAATGCAACTGCTTCCTGGCTACTTCGTGGTTAACACATCCTAAACTGAAGCTAGCCCACTCCTGGTTCCAGGGGAGTGAGGTCCCTACCTCACCATGGTCACCCAAGCTGGATGCCCAGGTGCTGGTCTTCATGGCCCCTTTCAAGTGGCTGCCTGTCTGACCCCTAAACCGCAAGGAGCCCATCCTCCTCTCCCAGCCAGACCTCAGGCTGCAGTCGGCGCAGGCAGATAGATCAGTGAGAGGGCCCCCTAATAAGTGGGCCCAGACTCTCGAGCCTCACCGTTCATCCCCCTCCAGCCCCACCTGCCTGCTGTCCTCACCTGCCTGCCCCACGCCATGGACCAACAGCTGGATGTGTCTGTCCACTTGGCCCACAGGACGAGCCGTGTCTGAGCTGCGGCTGGAAGCCATATCCAGGGGAGAGCGAGGGCCCTACGTGGACAATACGGTCAGGGCCCACCTCCAGGGAGTTGGGCCAGAGGGACGCTGGGGCCAGCGAGACAATGCCAACCCAAAGGAATCCAAAGTTTCTCAAGAAGGACACGTGGGGGAGGGGGCAAAGGAGCGGGGCAATACATGCCTCCTCAGGGTAGATGGGCTCCTGGCTCCGGGACAGAGCGAGAGAGCGGGGCCCGGCGTCCCCTTCCCAGGGCCGGTCACTGCAGGACGTTTCCAGCAGCCTGGGAGAGAGCACAAGGGCTTTGAACCTCACCCCCCCACAGGCCAACCCGGACTAGCGCTGCTCCCCACCCTCCCAGGACCCACCTACCGAAGGTAGTACACGGCCTGCGTCGCGCGCTCCTGATAGACGAACATGTTCTTCCGGTTGACCACGGAGAAGGCATTGAGCACCGAGCGCAGCGCCTGGATGGCTGCAGGCAGCACCGGGGGCTCAGGGCGCCCCTTCCTCCTGACGCCCTCCCCCCCACCTGTCTGCCCTCCTCTCCTGCCGCTGCTTACCCCGGGAAACCCCCATGCTGGGCCCCATCTTGAGGCGCGAGTGGACTCGGATCACAGTGCCCCACACGACGTCACAGGAGAAATGCCCGGGGACAAACTGCATCGTGGCTGCCAGGTACCCTCGGGGCGCACAGCTCTCGTCAGCAGCATAATCTGGGGAAGTGGAGGGCGGGGATGACCACAGGGCACCTGCCTCGCCTGTGCCCACTCTGCCTCCCCCTCTGCAGGCAGGGCAGGGCCTGTACCTAGGGGTCTGCCCGTAGACCGAGTCACTGCACAAAGGTGACAGGGACGTCCTCCAGGAGGACACGTGGTGAAAAGGGCAAAGGAGAGGAGGGACAGGGCACGTGCAAGATAATCCTGAAGGCAACTCTGCGATTCTCGTCGCCCGGGGACCCAAGGCCCTGACACCGGCCCTCCTGTGTCCTGGATCAGTTACACACCACAGGAAGGGAATGGCCTCAGAGGACAGCTCTCCCAAAGAACCCAGGGTGCTGCGGTGGGGCACGAAGCCCAAGGGGGCAGGCCACGGCCTTGTTCTAACTTTCCCGGGCGACGAAGAGCCGTCCAGGAGTCAGGGGTGGCGATCTATCTGGTTCCCAGAGAAGCTGCTGTCACACCTGTGTGAGCAGCCCACGGGGCACCTGGGAGGCAGCAAGGATCCTGTCCTGCGATGGGATGCTGGTTGCTGAGGGTTTTCAGGGAAGCCACAGGGGGCCACGCCGACGAGGAAGGGTTGTGTTCTGACGGCCCCCGTCCCAGGCTGCTGGCAGTATTCTGAAGTCAAAGTGCTCGGCTGTCCTAGCGCATCTTCAGTGTGCAGAAGATGGCCCCGGAGCCGGGCAAGTCCACTAATTACAGGGATTCTGCTCTGACAGGGAGAACATTCCAGGACGTGCCGAGAGAGCGGCTTTCTTGGAAATGTTAAAAATGTTCTTCTGCTGATTTGCTGAGAATGATGGAAATAAGGAGTGGTCTGATTTTCATTTTACACCACAGAGAAAACTTCCCAGGAGTGACAGGCGTGGCTTTTCATCCGAGGAATGCAGCCAGAGCAAGAGCCAAGCAGTAGTCGGGCTGCCGCTTCAACCACCAGGACCGTTTCCTTCCCAGGGCCGGAAATCCCCAGGGGCTGCTGGGCCTGTCTGGCGGGACAGCCTGCTGGAGGACAAGCCTTTCCCCTGGACCCCATTCCGCCCCCTACCTCTGCTCTCCTGGCTTCTTCACCCTTCCCCTCATGGCTCTTTGCTGGCGGAACATAAACACGCTCCAATCTCTGCATATCTTAAAATTCCTCCCTCGCCCCCACATCTCCCACTAGTTACAGTCATATCTATTTTTTCCCCTCACTACACTGCCAAGCTACTTGAGAGAATAGTTATTCTCTGATCCAACTGTCTATCATCTCTGCATTTTTCAGTTTCATCTGTGTTCTATTTCCAAAAGTCAACAAGCAACTTGTAACTGTCCCCCCTCCTCCTCCTGCTTACTGTTCCTACTTGTCAGGGGTGACCAAGGGATGATGACTGTGGCCCCCCGCTCCTCGCAAAAGAAAGGACTAGGTGAGAGAACAGGCGGGGCCTCACCATCGCTGGGCAGGGGCACCCGCTGGCGGGAATGGAAGGGGGTCTCGCTGCGCCACAAATCCTCTTCGCTTTCAGCCACCAGTAGAGAGTTACACACGTGACTGTCATGAAGGTCCTGAAGAAGCAATCGCTGGGGGGAGGGGAGCAAAGTGTCAGAAACTGTAATGTCCCCCATTTAAGCTGGTAGTGTACAAGGGTGAGCAGAGGCCAAAGAGAATACCCGTCTGTTACCACTGGGGGCTAGAAACCACACTGGGGTGTCTGAGAGGTGGCCCAGAACTCTCTCCCAGAATTGGGAGAGAGAACCCCAGTTAGGAACCCTTGTCCCTCCTCTTGGCCAGAACTGGCTCACCATCTTCCTGTCTCGATTTAAAAACCACTTCTTCCAAGAGCCTTCCCTGGCAGTTCCTTTGGTCAGATCCCTGTAGGATGCTCTCCCAACTGTCTCTACATATCCCCGGTCGAGTTCTTCCCCAGGGTAGCTGAGGTTTTGTGCCATTTGGTTGAGCCTCTTTCTCTACGTAAAGCTCCAGCGTCGGCTTCCCTCTGCCCTGCACATGTTTCTATCCTTAAGGCTAGCCCAGTGCCTGGCACAAAGCCGACATCTGCAGGAACAGAGAGGGCCCAGGCTCCATCACTGGACGTGGGCTGTGGAGAATGGCCCCGTTTGCAGGGAGGTAGCTGGAGGTCAAAGCAAACGCGCCATTGTTGCTGTTGGGTCTGAAGGTCACGTTCCCGCAATGCCTTCCACAGGTCCCAGTCCCCGGGGGCCCTTACCTGGTTGACTTCCCTGCAGATCTCCCCAACCCTCCTGACCAGGAGCTGCTGCAGGTGGCGACACTCCGTGCCTGGCCCTCCGTCCTCCCGGACCATGCTCCTAGGGAAAGGAGGGTGGACTGTGAGGGAGGGAGAGCGGATGTGCCATGAGGCGGCCCATGGGAGCAAGGCATCAAGCATGGAAGTAGGAGTGGACAGAGGGAAGCGCACCTGAAGGGAAGTGACAAAAACAGAACCGTCGAGAGCGATCTGGAAGGCCTGCCTTGGCTGCCTGCCTCCCCAGCTCCCACCCAGGCACCGCGAGGCGGCCGCCGGCCTCGTCTTCATTCTCAGCTCTTGGTGCGAACAGAGGGCCCCGGGGTTCAGAGCAGCAGGGGTAAACCAGACGCCGGAAGGCAAAGGCTGCTTCTGCCTCTTACGAAGGGTGACCTGGACCGAGTGTCTAACTCCCTCGAGCTTCCGTCTCTTCATCCACGTGATGAGGATAGTAACACGCCAAAGGGTTGTTACAGGGATGAAATGAACCCTTCACAGAAGAGCCTGCACCAAGTACTTGTCAAATGCTGCGCGTACTCCATATTCCACAGGGTCATGTCTGAAGCTGCTCTGATCCCATGCTCAGCAAGGAGCCACAAAGGAGCCCTGATGGCCCGGGAGGACACGCCCTGGCCTGCTCACCACCAGGCTCCCGGCTCACCCCCACCAGCCCTCCCTGGGAAGGAGGTACAGTGGTCTAGACTGGACACCCTATGCAGCACGTCTGCCCCTGTAGATTCTTACAGGGCCATGGGTCGGAGTCCCTGGGCTTGGTGTGGGTATCGTAACTCCTCTCATAAAGTAGAGATTAACACGCTTTCACTAAACAGTGAACCAGGGGAGGACAGGACAGAGGGAAACGGCAGGCCCGGTCCTACCTACCGTGCGTGTGCATAGACTTCCACCCGATCCTGCAGCACCCGGACGATGAGCCAGAAGTCAGGCAGGCAGGGCCCAGGGAGGCCTGAGAGTGGAGGCTCGGGAGGTACCAGGCCGGGAGGCGTCCGCAACATGAAGGGGGGCTTCTCGCCGAGGGTCTCAGAGGGCCCCTCACTGTCTGAGCCACTGCTGCCTCCATCATAACCTATGTCAAAGGTGCTGACGGTCAGCCCTGTCCTTCATGGAGCCTGACTCTTCCAATCCATCCGCCCTGCCCACCCCTTCTTCCCCTTCTTTAGTCTATCCTGTCCTCTGCCCAGACCTTCCCCAGCTCACCTAGGTGGTCAGAGTCCACGCTGCCCTGACTGGACATGAGGCTCAGTCCCCGGCGGGGCCCGGGCTGGCTCCCTGGGGAGAGAAGGGGTCGACCTGGAGCATCTCTCAGTCCCCAGGCACAATGCACCCCCAGACCTCACTGTTCAAGTTCCCTCTTACCTCCCTGTGGCGGACTGGGAAGACCATCAAGCGGGGGACCCTCAGAATCCTCTGGGGAGCCAGGGGCCTGTGGGCTGGCTGTCAGGGCCTGAGGGTCAGAAGCCAGGACTGAGGGGGGTAGAGGCCCGAGAGCACTCACAACCATCCTCCTCCTTTGCCAGGCCAGCTCCGAAAGACTTACCTCCCGTTCAAGGCCCTCAGCCCTATCCTCAGGGCTGTGCCACGCCCAGGCTGCTGCAGGGGGCTCCCCAAGAGACCCACTTGGTGGTTGGCCAACCGCCACAAAGAAGAAGCCACTGTCAGGGTCCTCAAGAAGGACATGGCCAGGAAGGTGGATGCAGCGGAACTCCTGGGGAGCAGGAGTCAGGATGGTCATTGAGGCAGGAACAGGGCTCCTTGAACCCAGGGGGCACGGGCATTAGGTGTTTTGTTAACCCACCACAACACCCTGGCGAAGCAGATGCTACCCATGGCATTGCTTAGGTAAGGCATTGCTTGCCTACGATTAGAGAGGCAGGCCCGGGGACAAGGTTAGAAGCTGGGTCTCACGCCACAGGGTCGGGCTGGCAGGCATGGGAGGGGGGCAGAGGACACAGAGACGAGGTAGGCAGGCGGACTCCAGATGGACTCAGAGGGAGAGCCTTCCAGGCCTGTGCTGGAAGCCCAGGGAAGGAACATCCCCAAGGTGGCCAGCTTACCTCTTTGAACTGTGTGAGAGAACGCTCTGGCCCAAACACAAAACTCAGGGGCAAAGTCTGGCGAAGGCAAGTGGAGCGCCCAGGAGAGCTGTGGATGTGGGCAGCCGCCCGGTGCAGGGCAGGGCTCTGGGGGATGCCTCCTCTGCGGAGTGCGGCCACCATCTCATCCTCCAGCAACCAGCGGATCTAGAGTCACGGGGCAATCCAGGAAGTCCCAAAGGGCAGGCGACGGCAGAGAGCACCCTCCCTGGCTCACCGGCTGAGCCCCTCACTCGGGCGGGGAAAGGAAGGCCCTCACCTCACTCATGGTGGTCTCGATGGCCAGTCGGTGGGGGGTAGCCAAGTTGGAAAGTCCCGGGTGCCTAATTGTCGGAAAGAGCGAGACAGAGACAAGTCAGACAGGCTACCTTAGACCCTTGGCAGCAAATCTCCGAGGGACCAACGGAAAGAGGGACAGGTGACAATCCTGGAACCCTGGATGACAGAGATGGAAAGACGGATGGACGGAATCCTGACCAGAAGTAGCTGACTTAAACGTGGGGAAGAGACAGGTGGGTGAACAGGAACAGGCAGCCTGGTGCATCCTCAACTGCAAAGCTCAAGCTGTTGCTCTTCCTCTGGTCTACTGTCAGCTCGCCAGTCTGTCTGCTGTCTACCGAGACCAGTGGTTCTCAACCTGTGGGCCGAGATCCCTTTGGGGGTCAAATGACCCTTTCCTAGGGGTTATCCGATTCCTAACAGTTGCAAAACAATAGTGATGAAGTAACAACAAAAATAACTTTATCGTGAGGGAGGGGGTGAGGGGTGCACCACAACACGTTCTAAAGGGTTGTAGATTAGGAAAGTTGAGAACCTCTTCTCTAACCCAGTACCATGAAAAACAAGGAGAAACACTCTCAAGCAGCTGAGTGAACCCCAAACGGGGCAGATCCCCCAAAAGAAAACCACTAAGAAATATCATCAAACTTTCCAACATCGAAGATAAAGAAAAAGGTTGAGAGCAGGTTGGAAAAAAAAAGAAAAATGACCTATAAAGGAGAGCCAATTAAGACCAAACTGACCTCAGCAGAAACCATATGGACAAGAAGGCAAGAGGAGGACATGCATTAGCTGAAAGAAAAATCCTGCTAACCAAGAACTGTATACCCAGCAAAGCTGTCCCTTAAATATAATGGTAAAACTATGGCATTTTCAAATAAGCAAATTAAAAGAACTTATTAAAACCCAGACCAACCCTAATAAGTATGGGTTTTCAGACAAGAGAAACCAGCAGCAGCAGCAGCAGACAACCACCTGAGGGGACGTGTATGACACCACCACTACCAGGAGTCAACCCGTGTAGTGACGAATCAGAACTACAACCAACTTACAAGAGTGAAACTAGGGAACCAATGATAGCAACCTGTCATGGAGAAAATTACAAAGTAAAATGAGGCACCAGTGTAATTACAGAACGTGCCAGTGTGGTGGAAACCAACAAGCGTTACCTTGAGTAAACGAGGAAGGCAGTTACATAATGAGCGAGGCGGAGTGTGAGAAGTAAAGGCAACAGAGGCAAATACTGCCATGGGCCTACACCTGCAGTCCTGGTGACCCCAAGTGGGTGCATGGATAGATGCATACACTGAATTGGTGTGAGACGGAGAGTGGGCGGAGACCTCAAATACATGTAGGTTGGAGAAAGGTGTTTGTACGTGGGCATTTATCTTTGGGTCATAGATACATACATCCATGTGTACTTAGATATCCACGTATCCCTATCTTTATGCATCTCAGATAGACACACGGATATAACACACACGTGTCTATGTGTCTGGACGGACAGATATGGATGTATATCGAGGGTATCTAATTGTATCCATGAGTGTGGTAGAGCATATAGGGGCAAAGTCTAGAAAACCTCTTAGATGTAACCAACACCTTGGGGGAATGAGTAGCTGGCCCTACGGGCTCAGGGGGCCCCGAGGTCAATCGGCATAACAAGTCGCACAAAGACAATGTGCTATATGCCACTTGGGTGAACAGTGACTGGGACTTCACACTTTTGCTCACAAGCAGTCAAACAAAGCGCAAGAGCCGCCATCGAAGATGCCCCTGTTGGTTTCTTCCTCTGCAGAGGAGAGAAGCGTGATCAGAAGAAAGAGGCATGGAAACCACGAGTCCACCGGACGGATGGATCACACCCCCCCAGCCCCCGTGGCCCTAAGAGCAGACCAGATGGTTTCCAGTTTCTACTACCAACTGCTCTGGGTAGAGAGAGGTTAAGAAAAACGTACAACAAAATTAAAAACCATTAAAATAAATGAGGCCATGCTTATTGGTTGGCTAGAGATGGTGGAAGCCCAAGAGCCACCCTTGGCCACCCTTCAGGAACTCTGCTCGTGTCTCAATTTCCAACCAGACAATAGACATACGGTAAGCAGTGCACACGCAGTAGAACAGTCAGCCATCTGAGAGCAGAGGGGCAGTGGTTACCCAGGGACTACGGTTGAGAGGGGTTGGGAAAGGAGACAGAATGGAGACAGGAGACACAGGGAGAAAGTGGGTCAAGTGGCGCTACCCCACGGCAATCGCAATCCGTGAGAGGAAACCAAATGTGTAAGACTTGCTGAATGTAAAACGAACGATCACCCGAGTTCTCCCTCCCTCCCTCTTCCTGTTTAGGTCTTTGTTTCCAAAAACAAAACGGAGGAGAAGTAGGACGCTCTGAGAGGGATGTCAGGAAGTACCTTTCTTCCCCCGGAGGTGGCAGCGGGGGCCCCAGGCCATCATCTGACCTTAACGATGACGGCTGCCCGGGGGATCGTGGAAATGAAGCACTGCTTTCAGAGGTTGACCTGAACAGGATGGGAACGAAATTCCAATGTCAACAGTGACCATTCCCCCAGCGTCTCCGCATCATTCCCTTCTTGGAATCCTCAAGGTCTTCTTGGTCTCCAAATGCTACAGATTTCACTCATGGAGTCTCCTGCTCCCCCCAAGGCCCCCCACCCTTCCAACCCCCATCCAGCTGGTGGCCATACCGGTGATGCTGAGGGTCTGAGGCCGGGGGAAGTTCCACTTCCAGAGGCAAGGTCAGAACAAAGACATCTAGTGTGACACTTAGGTCCCTCAGTGGGACTCGGCCTCCAGTGGGCGGGCCCTCCAGACTGGAAAGCACCTGGCCTGGGAGAGGAAAAGGCTAGGGCTGCCAGGAGCTCTGGGGCAGCACAGACCCCTCCCCGCTACTGAGACCTGTCACGTGTTGTCCCTACATGCTCCCCTACTACCTGGAGGCAGGTAAGCTATGCTGGGCCCTTAGACCCTCCCTGGGCAGCCCCAAGCCCCTCACCCAGGCAGGTGGGCAGGCTGCCCACGGGCACCGAGCTGTGCTGGCCACGCAGTCGCACGGAGCACGTGAGGTGCAGAAAGAGCGGTGGCAGGTCATGCAGGAGGCTCTCTGGGCCAGTGGGCGAGTCGCCGCCCAGGATACTGAAGGAGTCCTCATCGGGGTTCACGGTGTCTGCGTCGGACAGCGAGGTGGAGTCTAGCCCGGCCAGTGCCAGGTCTGGGTCACGACTCTCGCGGTACTCCACCACCAGCTCTGGGTCGCTCTCAGTGACCACACAGCAGGCAGAGGTGTCTCCTGGGGATGCATGTCAAATGGTCATTGGGAGGGGTCAGTTGTGGAGCCCAGAGTTGTGGCCTGAAGCAAATTTCCCCATCTCTATCCCCTGGTCCATGTACCTTCTTCTCCTATCAGCTCAGCCTCTGAAAACTCCAGGTCACTGACTTTTCTGTCTACTGTGTCCTGGGGAACCTCATCCTGGTGAGAGAAAGAGGGGTGGGGCGGGGGGAGAGGGCGAGAGCCAGCTTAGCTCAAGGCAGGACAGAGGCCACAGTCAGGCCCCTAGGAACTGGAATGAAGATTCATGAGAATTCAAGCGGGCGGAAGTGGGGCCTCTGGGATGAGGGCCGGGGAGGCACTCACCTCTCGTCGGCTGGAGGGCGGGCAATAGAAGAAGTAGTGAGGATTGGAGGGCACTGTGCAGAAGTAAAGCTGGCTGATCTCTAGGAACTTCTCCTGTACGGGGGTCCGAAGGAGGCAGTCAGCCAACCAGTCTCAGAGTAGGGCACCTATGCCCCGCGAGTGGGGCCGGGCTGCTTCGCCCCTCTCCCAGGCCCCCCACCTGGATGAGGCTATGAAGGGCGTCGTGAGCCTGTCCTCGGAGCTGGCAGATGTCCGTTAGCGAGATCTCCGGGCCAGGGTCCAGGTGGCCAGTGATTCGCGTGCTCTGGAACTCGGGCTCACTGAAGTCCTCGGTCTCTATGCTGAGGGGTCGCAGGGAAAGGGGAGGAAGCTAAGAACCACCAAGGTCCAGAAGAGCCTATTTCCTACTGGGGACCAGCCCACACCAGCCTTCATCGCTGAGAAGAGTGCTCAGCCCCCACGACGGAGGTGGCAGATGCAGGAGGAACCAACCCCCACATCCCAAGTCCAGCACCACTTCTAAAGGGCTAGTCCTGCCTATGAGAGAGGGCAGTGTGCCCCGGGGGACTCCTGGTTTCCTGACTCGGACTGCTGGGTGTGCCTCGTGAGTGGAGAGCACAGGTGGAGGCACGAGGCTGGATGGGCAGAGTGTATCCGTTTTGGGAGCCAGGATCGCTTTAGCGCTCTGGAGAGGAAACTGGGCGGGAGCCGTCAGAGCATCCATCGCGTGGATTCCAGCTTCCCCTGGGCCAAGACACTGCCAGCGCTAGACAAGCACCATGCCTGCTCTCTCCCTGCCTCTAACAGGGACATGGGGAGCCCCCACCTGAGGTTAGCACACAGCTCTTGCCCCTAGGAAACTCGCCTTGGTGAGGGGGTGGTGCTGTGCACGCACATCCCAGGAACATGTCTCCATCTACTGCCAGCAACGTGGACCTTACTCCCCCCACCCAGCTCACCACTCCACACCAAAACAGAGTGGGAGGAAGAGGCTGGGAGGGAGACTGGTGCCCAGGCATGGGGGAGAGAGAAGTCTGGGGGGAGTGCCATGAAGTCAGGGGCCACGCGCGACTGCGTGGACCTTTCACAGCTCTTTCCCTGGCTTGGAAGGGGACTGGCTCCAAGGGCTGTGCGTATGGCTTGGCACATCATTCAAGCACACTCCTAACCTGGACTCAGAAGCTAGGACGGCTCGCTCCCGAGGCTCGGGGGCCTCCTCAACACTGCTGCTGAAGGCCCCAGGGCTGAGGGGTCCAGGGCTTGGGGGCGGATGAGGCAAACTCCAGGTGTGGCCACACAGTGTGAGCAGAAAGGGGGTGATGTCCACTTCCTGCAGCAGCTCCTCACAGGCATCCACCGCTATCAGCAAGTCCTGGGAGCTCACGCTCTGGGCTTGCTGCAGGCTCCGGAACAATCCTGACAGAGGAGGAAGGGGTCCCCGTGATCAAGCTCCGGAGCGGCCTCCTCTAGTCCCAACCCTGCGATGCCCCTCAGCACTGCTCCTCCCTGAGGCTCCCTGGCATGGCTGCCTGCTCACCGCGGACGTAGCAGCGCTGGGCATGCTCCTGCAGTAAGGCACAGTGGTTGGCGGCCTCCTTGTAGCGGGGCTCCAGCCAGGCTGAAGAGGAGGCGTGGTCGAGGAAGGGAGTCCTGGGCACGGGAGGCGAAACGGAGGAAGGCCAGCTGTCATTCACAGTCCTCCACCCACAGGCAAACGGATCTGCCAGGGACCCTTACCAAGTGCGTTCATGGGCCCGCAAGCTGGACCCATCTGTGACAAAGGCTGGGCAGAGAGTAGGCAGGCCAGACTGCCCACCACTGACAGTCTGCTCGCCCCTATTCGTGTGTGCCTGAATGTGGCTCGGGAACCATGATTGGAGGTCAGTGTTGGTCAGCGTGGGGGGCACTTACCGGAAGCTGAGGTCTCGGGGAGCTTGAGGGGGCTGCATGCCGACCATCTGCTCCCGTAGGGCTTCCAGGGAGCAGCTATAGATGTAGACGGGACACCGGGTCCGAGGCCCGTCGGAACCCTCGGCTTGGGAAGCCTGGCGCCCCGTATATGGCTGAAGGTCCGGGTGGAAGGCCGGGCTTGGCTCTCCTTGATTCTGGACATTGTCTGTGGGTCAGAGGGGTCACGTGGCCTCAGCTTCCCAATCTGTCCCCACCCCCGCTCCCCCCACTTCACTTCAAAGACTCGGCAGCCTTACCGCCAGCAGGGGTGACACTGACGATGGGAACCTGGGGCCTTGTCATCTTGCCTCCAGTCCCTCCGACATCTCTGAGGCTGGGAGCCCCACTGAAGTCCCCAAACTTAGGCTTGGTCTCCTCTTGAGAAGGCCCCTCTAAGCCATACGCAGCCAGATGCTGGACATCTAA
>PVJH01006185.1:27680-91405 GCA_004026705.1 Nesogale talazaci
CAGGGTACCTGAGAAGGTAGCCGGGAGGAAAGTCAGAAACACGTGCTGGGGGGTCACAAGTCTTGCATAGCAGCGCCACTGAACGGACTGGGCAGGGGTGGGAGTCCTGAGAGCTTCGGGAGCCACACTCTGTGAGAGAGAGACAGAAACAGAGCCTTCGGGAAGGGCATCCCCACCTCCATGCTCTTCCTTCACGCAGGAGGTCCAAGTTCCACGACAGACTGGAAGATCCAGGTCACAGGGAAAGGGAAGAAGGCACTTGGTGAGGAGTGTGATGGAGCATGGGAGGCCAGGGGGAAAGGGCTCCGCACCAAGAAGCCGCTGACCTGGCTGGTAAGAGGCGAGCCTCCAGAAGTTGGGGCACTGCTGGCCGCCTGATGCTTCGGGATCCCGTGGTCCCCCGTTGATGATCCTTCGGAACCTAGAATGTACGATGGAGGCAGAGATGTCGGATAGGGGTGGGGTCAGAAAGGAGGCAGGAACCACAGTGGGATGGGGAGAAGGGGCTGGGTCAGAGGCTGCTACTAGCATTCCACCTCACCAGAGCCATGGCCAGTCCGCCGTAGAACTTCACTCAGGAAGGTGGCCTGGTCGGTGGTGGTCATCGGGATCTCCCGGTCACTCAGCTCCTGCCCCAGGCAGCTGTGCAGCAGGCACAGCACCATGTCGTTGGCGGGACAGGGCCCCTCGGTGAGAGGGACGCCCTCTGGCTCTGCCCGACATACACTCTGCTCAGCACCAAGGGCCTCCTGCCACCCTGCCCGCTGCCCCGACTCAGCCCGGGCCAGCCAAGCCCCTCCTGCAGCCTCACGGCCATGCGCCCATCCCACCACTCACACGGGCCCTCTCGGACTCATCTGCTCTGCTCTCCACCTGCCCCGGCTTGCTGGCCCTGCTAGCGTGAGGCTACCCACCTCTGGACAGCAGGAGAAAGAACATCTGGAGTTGCTGGCATTGCGGCAGCAAGCCCATGAGGTCAAAGTGGAACGGGATCTCATACACACAGGCGTCTCCTCCGGGGTCCAATCCTGGGAGGGACAGGCAGGAAGCTAAGACGCGCCCTGAGACCTGGCCGACCTGCTGGGGGCTGCTGCCCCTGCTCCCACCTCTCCCCCAGAGGGCCCCACCTGCCCACTGACCATTAGAAACCTTGGGCTCTGGGGGTAGTGGGCTCCATTCCTTGCTCTGGCACAGCTGTATCAAATACTCAAAGCTCAGCATGGAGCCTATGCAGGCAGCATCGCGGGGGTGGAGCTAAGGGGTGAACACCAGAGGTCACGGTCAGGTTCACGGATGGACAGGCAGTCACAGGCTGGGGGGCCACTCTGCTGGGGAAGGGTGGTACTCACAGCCTGAGGAATCTCGGGGTAGGTCAAGTCCTGGAGGTGCCTCCAGCTCTCAGGGCCCGGTCCCACTCGCCCACACTGCGGCTCCACCCAGACCTCTGTCACCAGATTGAGCTCGGAGTCTCCCTCCAGAGCCTCGACCTCCACATCATTGTCATCATCTGTTGAGAAACTAGAGGAGGGAAGGCTCTGAGCCCGGGGGAGAGGCTTAGGGCAGGGTGCCTCGGCCCCAACAGGAGGGGAGGGAGAGTCACAGGGGCCCCAGCAACGGTCTCCACTCCTGGAGCAAGATGATCTGAAGATGTAAGCGAGGGGCAGACAAGAGGGATAGCGGGGAGGCAGTCGTCAGGAAGGGGTCAGGACCCACCTGTCTTTGGTGGAGGTGGAGTGCGGGGGGAAAAGGATGTACTGGACAACACACGTGTGCTTCTCTTCAGCTGCTGCCTGGCCAGGCGGTTCATTCTGTGGGTCAGATGGGAGGGGACCTTGGGCAAGCTGCAGCCAGAGAAGTGACGCAGCCTCGCCGTGCCCTGGCCACCCAAGTCTTTGGCCTCAGGTGCTGCCGCCACGCAGTGCCTGGGGGACAGATGCTCCAAGAGACCCCTCAGCTTGGAGAGGGGCGTCTCTGGGGTTCTCAGCGAGCAAGCTGCAGGGGGGAGGGGGGGTGTCCCAGAGGGGCTCATACCTGAATCGGAAGTTCCAGGACCATGTTGATGATTCCCTCCCCACTGCAGGCGAAGTGGAAGCCCTCAGACAGTCGGACCCTGGAGGCCCAAACGGGTCGGGCAGAGTGGAAGGAGCGATTCATCAGCTCACGGCTTCCCCACCTCTCTGCTCACACGGCTACTTCCTAGCAGCTTGCTGTCCGCCTTCCCTCCTGGGGATCCCATCCAAACTACTGGCCCCTCAAAACAGGTTCTGAGGACCCGAGGCCAAACTAAACAGATGGGGGTGGGGGTGAACTGGAGGGGTGGGCTGGAGCATGCACTGCTGTCTTGGAGAGTCTATACCAGCAGCAGCAACAGCAGCAGCAGACAGACAGAGCCTCTGGGAGGGGAAGGGAGTGTCTCGCTTAGGCTTTCTGCCAGCGTCCAGACCCAGAGACTACTGGCTTCCACCCTGCCCCAAGGTGCCCGGCAGGCTCGGAGACGTACTCAGTGAGGATGGAGAGTAGCTGGGCGATGGCACTGAGAGGCAGTGCAGGGGCCAGGCCGGAAGGGACGCTCCAGACCCAGCGTTGCTGGTACAGGTAGCGGGACAGTGACGCTAGGCTGGAAGAGGCCGAGCGGCCCGACACCAAGGGCAGAGGGCCTGGTGGTTCCAGGGTCAGCAAGAAAGGTGCCCGGTAGTCCAAAGGTAGCTTCTCATACCTGGGAAATAGGGGCACCTCGTCAGTTGCTCTCTGCTCCTATCCGGCTGAGTCACGCCTCTCCACACGTTCGCAGGCCCCATGTCTAGCTTCTCGACTAACCTGATGAGCAGCTTGTCCAGCGGCTTATGCAGGACCACAAGGCAGGGCCGGTCAGACAGGGCCTGCTGCGGTCCCAGCATGGGGGGGGACTTGGAGGGAGAGCTGCCCCCCCCAAAGCCCCCCAGCCCTTTTCGTTTCACCTTGGGCGTTGGCTCCTTGCTTTGAACTCGGTGGGGGAAACGCAATTGCAGGATCTCTTCCTGCAAGTCCGACACAATCTGTGAGGAACACGGGATGGGGTCAGGCCCTCCGACTCTCCTGCCCTGGCATGGTCTGGGTGAAGGGTCCACGGACAAGGGGCGACTTCTCCGAGTTGGCCTGGCCCTGGGAGCGCCTCTCTCTGGCAGACTGGGCCCGGCACGGTCTCCTCAGACTGGGGGTTCACCAGGGTCCAGCTCACCTTGTGTCGGGCCTGTGCCGGTGTGCCAATGGGGAAGCCCAGGCGAAGGACCATGCACGGGGCCTTGGAAATGATGCGGACCATGTAGAAGGAAGAAGGGGGCTGGTCTGGGGCACTGGGAAGAAACAGGAGTTCATAAGTACCCCGAGGTTAAGGGCTCCTGGGGACAGAAAGAAGCTGTGGTGGTGCCAGGGGCTAGAGGAAGGAGACCAGGATGCTGGGGTGGGGGAAGGGGAGGCAGAGGGAGGGGCCACCACTTGGCTCACCTGGAAAGCAGCTTGACATATGAATAGCCCTCCACTAGCACAAAGCTGCTCCAGTCCCGGAGCAGGGAGGTCAGGGAGGAGTGGGAAATCCTGCACTGGATGGTGCTGTAGCGCCCATTGCTGCCCGGGGTGTGCAAGTGCTTGGGGACCGGTCTGGGAAGGGGTGACAGAGCGAAGTCAGCCCTCCTGGCCCCCATCATGGAGGACCAGAAGAGGCCACGAGCTGTCCCCTCCAGACCCTTCTCAAGGAGCAGGAGGGCTAGGAGAGGCCAAAGTGGGCAGCAAGGGCCTCTCTGCTGCCTGTGACTTCCTGCCTCCCTTTCCGATCATCCCCTGGGTCCTCGCCCGGCTCTGCTGTCCCAACGATGGCCCAGGAGGAGACTCACGTGTCGTGCTCCAGGATTAGAACCAGGCGGTGCATGTGTAGCCAACGCTGCCACGAATTTGCATCCATGGACAGCACCGGCTTCCAGTAGGCAGCGAACTGGGCGTGGGACGAGTCAGAACCACTGTGCTGCAGGGAGAGCACCTGGGGCAAGAAGAGAGGGCCGGCCTACAGGAGCACACCCGGGGCAGCAGGGTGGGCTGACACAGACTGGGCAGTCAGAGAGGGCCGGGGTTTGAGGCGGAAGGAATGCAGAGCGCAGCTTGGGGCAGGAGTGCCCTGCAGGGGCAGATTGCAGACTCCTGGACAGCGTGTCTCACTGACTCTGGAGGGAAGTCTGCTCAGGGACGGCAGGACCTGGCCATGAGGGCCACTAGCACAGGTTGCCCCGTGTCCAGTCAGAAGGCCAGTCACGGCTGAGTGTGAATCAAGCCCAGCACAGACAGAAGCTCAGCTTCCAGGAAGTCCACAGAGGCTGCTGAGAGGCAGTGGTAGTGACAGGTGTAATGGGCCAGAGGGTCGCGGGCAGAGCAGGGGAGAAGGGAGTCTTGTCGTCTGCTGGCATTCCACCCTGCGGGCATTCTGCAAGTCTCTCTCTCGGCTGCCTGTCTGGCTGAGCAGAGTCACTCTCTGGGGGCTTGGGCACAGGCGGGAGCGATGTTCTCAAGTAAACTTAGGGTCCTGGGTTGGGACCTCTGGCTGGGGAGGGAGTCCTGGGCTGCAGACGAGGCACTGATCCACGTGCAGGGGGAAGGGGCGGGACACTCACTGGGGTGGTGGAGCCGGGCGGGATGTAGAAGAGCGGCACGCCACTCTTGGTGCTGTCAGGAAGGGTGAAGTGCTCAGGCACGGAGGAGAAGGACTGGAGGTGGGCCAGCATCTGGTCCGTCTGGTTGATGCTAGAGGAAAGGGCGCAGAGACGGTGGCAGGCACGCACCAGGGGAGCCCCCAGCTGCTCGGGCCTCAGAGGAGCATGGATGCCTGGTCACTGGCCTGGCCTGCAGAGTAATGCCCCTCGGCTGTTCAAAGCATCCAACGGGGTACCACTCAGAGAGTGCCTCTCCCCCCCCTCCCACCTCACCTCTGCAACGTATTCCAGAAGCGGCGGATGACGTGGGTGCGGTACAGTGAGCGGATGGGCTGTCGCAGAGCACAGGACACGTCATGCAGAATGTCATAGCCGCCTTCCATCGTCACTTCCACCCGTGTTCCCCGGGGTCCCTCAAGCTCCATGGGCCAAGGGGCCATGGCCACATACTCGATGCGCATGTTGTGTTTCCACAGCAGGACCAGCTTCACCTCCAGCTGGGAGCCTCCTGCAGGGCAAGCAGAAGGACCAGGGAGAAGAAGGGAGAGGGCTCTGTGCCTGGGCCCATGCTGCCCGCAACCTGCCCCTACCTCAGGGAACTGGAGCTGGGTTCCGAGCTCGCAGACCCAGACGCAGCTAATTGACACAAGCAAGCGTGGGAAGGACTGGCCGAGAGCGGGAGACCACGCTGCCCCGACCACGGGGACCGAGAGGCCGAGACTGGGAGGCTATGTGCTAAGGCGGTGGCTCTCAACCTGGGGGGTCACGACCCCTTTGGGGGGGTCAAATGACTCCTAATGGGAGCAAACTTACAGTGATGAATAGCAACGAAATGAAGGCTATGGCTGGGGGCTCACCATGACCTGAGGAAGTGTCTGACGGGGCCGCGGTATGAGGAAGGTGGAGAACCGCTGAGCTAGGGGACTGCCCCTGAGGCACAGCTCAGAACTGACTTGTCTCCCCTGGCAAGCAGGGCTTCCCCCGAGGAACCCTCTCCCACATGGGCCCTGTGTGCCTCGAGGGAGACACCTGCTCAGCAAACTCGGGGTGACTTCTGAGGTTCGCTGGGGCTCAGAGACCCGTACCTTTAGCCAGTGTGACCTCTCGCACACTGTAGCCCTCCCGCAGCCGCACAGACACGGTGCTGACCAGGTCAGCAGGCACCTCCTTCTCGGTGTGCTTCTTACGGCGCAGGGCCAAGGCCGGGTTGCTGCTGGCGGAGACCAGGTGCTCATTGAACAGGCGGTGCTGAGAGCCTGGAGGCCCAGGGAGGACACGGAAAGGAAAAGCGGTCATCAGCTGACAGATCAATGGGAGGAGGTGATTCGATGGAAATCGGGGTGGGGGGTAGGTTCACAGGGACAGTCACAGCTAGACTGTCAGTTCTCCAGGAGCCCCAAGCCGCCTCAGTGCAGTGCCTGAGCAAGCGAGCTCTAGGGCACATTCTACATTCCCTCCCAGCCCACGTCAAGCCCACCCGGCCTCTTACCGCAGTAATATTCAGGGTTCAGGGCTTCTCCGCTGCGGAGGAAGGAGTAGAGGAGGAATGCCCGGTGGTAGACGGTCAGGCCCAGGTTGCCTGGCTCGGGCTCAGGACAAGTGGACAGGTAGGAGCCAAAGGTGGCCATGGCAATGAACTTCATCAGTTCCACATTGGGCACGTGGCCAAAACTGCAGTCATAAGAGTACACTCCTCCCACCTGGAAAAGGAGACCAGGGTCTCAGAGGGGGCTGACCCACCCACTCACTGGACCAGAGGCTGGGAGGTGGGCCAGTGTCCTCTCAGACGCCGGCCTCTGCTCCCCAACTATCCAGCCTTTAGCTCTTCTATGCCATCGGGCAACCCTGTTCTTCCTCAACACCAAACACCCACCCCTCCCCGGCTGATTACAGTTTGGGGCAGCTGTTGACTGACTTCTTGTCGGCACACTGAGAGCCTACAGTCTCTAACAAAGTATCCGTACAAAACCCTGAGGATTTTTATTAAAATGCGGGTGGAGCATGTGAGTCTCTCTGCCAGTGCCAACGCTGCTGGTCTTGAAGCCACTCTCTGATCATCAAGGTTATAGGTCGGGATTCAGCAAAGCGCAGATGGCCACAGCCCACATATAGCCCGTCACCTCTTTATGGAAATAAAGTTTTACCAGAACACAGCGATGCTCATTGAGGTCCACGGCTGCTCTCCTGATACAACAGGAGGGGTGAGTGGTTGTGAGTAAGACTGTGCAGCTGCGAAGCTTAAAATATTTACAGTTTGGCCCTTTCCAGAAAAAGTCTGTCAACTCCTGTATTAAATGGTTTACTCAACTCCCTGACCGTGTGTCTTTAACTCATATCAAGAATAACTTTATCCACCTTCCTTCCCACGGGCAGTTCCCAGGCTACTAACAAGACCTGTTCCCAACGGTGTCTTTAAGTCACATTTGTGGGTAAGTCAGAACAGATGCACACCGTTCTTATCTGGCCTCACTTTAGCGAAAGAGGAGCCCGGCTAGAGCAGTGGCTAAGCACTCGGTTGCTACTCTGCAGGTCAACAACTGGAGCCGTCCAGCTGCTCTGTGAAAGGAAGACGTGGTGGGCTGCCTTCTGTAGTTGCCGTGTTGGAAGCACGTGGAGCAGCTCTGCTCTGCTGCCCTGGGTCACTGTGAGTCAGAAGGGACTCGGGTGTGGTGGGTTCGGTTTGGTGCAGTGCAAGAAAAGGCTGAGAGTCTTTCCAAGTGACTGAGGAGCTGTGCAGCTGAAGGTGATGGTGACTGTGATGGGAATTTGTAGGAGAAATAACGGAATGCTTGGCAAAACTATACTACAACAGACTTGAAAACCTAGGAGAAATGGACAAATTTCTGGAAACAGAGCATCTCTAAGGAAAACCTGAACTAAAGTTAAGAAATCTGGACAGATCTATTAAAAAAAAAAAAAAAAAGATAGTCATCCGGTCATTAAAGGCTCTCAAAAACAAACAAACAAAAATCAGAGCCCAGACAGCTTCACTGGCTAATTCTACCGAACACTCAGAGAAGAAATCAATTCTATACGTCCATGCCTGGGTACAGATAAGAATGGAATTCTCCCTAATTCATTTTATGAAGCGAGCATAACCCAAGCCAGGCAAAAACATCACTAAAAAAGAAATTGTAAGGCCAATATTCCTTATGAACATAGCACAAATATTAACTACAAAATCCTAGCCAATAAAGTTCACCAAAGAAGCAACAATAAGAGAGTACATCAAGGGCTGAGCCCCGGTGGCGTAGTGGTTGTGCGCGGGACTGCGGCCCACTGGGACGGAGGTTCAATTCCAGCAGTGGGGCTGGGCCTCCTACTCCCACTGCTGGAGAGCAGTGATGCCCAAAAATAAAAAAATAAAAAAATAAATAAAATAAAAGCGGAAAGGACCACCAACAATATTTAAAAAAAAAAAGAGAGAGTACATCAAGATCATGTGAGATTCATAGCAGGGATACAAGGATAATTCAAATTAACTCATAAATAAAGCAAAAGAAAAGAACTGGTAAAAATATAAGAAATGATCACATCGATTGATGCAGAAAAGGCATTTGACAAAATCTTACAGATTGCTGATGCTGATAGAAGCACTCAACAAAATAAACAGGGAAATCCTCAACACACCTGAGGGCATATATAGAGAATCATTGGCCCACCTTACTCTCAATGGGGAGAAAGTGAAGCACTCCCCTTGGGAACAGGAACCAGAAAAAGATGCATTTATCAGCATTCCTCTTCAATATGTGCTGGAAGTCTTAGTCACACACAAAAAGGGAAGCTACAGGCATCCAAATTTGCAAAAGCATCCATAGAAATAAAAGCCTATTTGGAGATAATATGACCCGATACACAGAGCGCCCCAAAGACGGAGCAAGAAAATGATGGGTATGAATGGACAGCTTCAGCCAAGTGGCAGGTCCAGGAGTCAGTCTCGGTTCTTTACAGTAACAAAGGAGAGCTCTGACAAGGCAATCGGGAACTCACTCTGGCAACTCGAAAGATGAAACATTTAGGAGTAAACAGGACCACAGAAACAAAAGGCCTGAGACAAAAGAAACACAGAAACTATAAAACACTATGACAAACAACCAAAAAAGACCTAGATAGGTGAAAGAACAGATCACGCTCGTGCACAGGTAGAGGTGACACTGTGAAAGGATCAGTACTCCCCAAAGCAACCTACAAACCCAACGTGACCCTGTCCAGATTCTGACATTATTCTCTGAAGAGACGGAACACGAATCAACTTTCTGTGGGAAGGAAAGAGACCAGGAATAAGCACAGCGCTACACAGGAGAACGAAGCGGCCTCTCGCTTCCTGCTGGTGCGCTGTTCTGACTACACAGCCATGCTAGTCGACACAGCTTGGTCCTGACAATGGCAGAGTCATAGACCAATGCAACAGAACTGAGAAAGCGATCGTGTCTTTAACAAATGACTGAAAGCTGGATATCCATTTGCAGAATTCATATCTCACATCATACATAAAAATGAACCACCATGAGATGGAAGACCTAAATGTAAAACCGAGAACTATGGAACTCTTCAAGTGAAAAATAGGGTTAAACTTAGGGCCCGAAGACATGGCATGAATAGGCTATCAAACTTCACTGAAAACACACAAATAGTACAGAACAATCCAGATGACTGGGAGTTCCTAAAACTTCAGAGACGTATGTACATAAAAAGATTTCACTAGAAGAATATACAGAGAACTCACAGGGAGGCAAAGTGGCAATGATAAATCACACAAGTGACCAGTCTCTAAAATTTCTCAAACACTGCAACCCCTCAACAGACAGTAAACAACAATAATTAAAAAGTGGAGGCTGAGCGCCGGTAGCATAGTGGTTGAGTACGGGACTGCGGCTGACTGGCTTGGCGGTTCAAATCCAGCAGCAGCAAGGCTGGGCCTCCCACTCCCACCAGAGGGCAGTGATGCCCAAAAAAAAAAAAGTGGATAGAAGGTATGAACAGATACTTCACTAAAGAAGACATTTAGGAGGCCCAAACCATAAAGACATGCTTGCCATCAGCAGCCATCCGAGATACAAATCAAAACAATGAGACTTCCCCTCGCCCCAGCGTTCATAGTGGAGGTCCCAAAACCAGAGAGCAACACCTGCTGGTGAGGGTGCAGAGACGGGAGCCCTCGTATGATGCTGCTGGTACTGTGAAATGGCGCGGCCACCGAGGAGGACAGAATGGCAACTCCCTTCAAGACGTGGAACTAGAGACGCCATACAACCTAGCCATCTCCCTACCTGGCACATATCCTAGATAACTACGAGCCATGACGCGAGTATCTGCAAGCTCGTCGTGCTCATTAAAAGGAGGGAAACCACCTACATGCTTCCCAATTGAAGAACAGACAAACTCTGGAACATAAACATGAAGTAATATTACACGATGCCACCGGACGACTTTGCAGGTGAAAACACTGTCTATCATGGATGAACCTGAAGGGTTTTATGCTGAGTCAAACCTGTCTGTGGCAGAAGGACAATGACGGGGGAGACCACTGTTGTAAGAAGTCAAACAAGCTTTTACACTCTGCCTAGGGGGCGGGGGAGGGGGCAAGTTTCTGTCTACTTGTGGCTAGAGAGCAAAAAAGATGTGGGAAAGAGGGAAGGCAATACACACCTAAGGAGAAGGTTGGCAAAAGAGGGAGGGAGGCAGGGGACACACTGAGAAGCAGGGTGGCAGAGGAAACTGCTGCTGTGTACGCAATCTTGCAGCAATGGCGGTCTGCATGTAGATGCATGGATGGGATGTGCAGGCCATGTGGGAGCAGAGCCACAAATAAGCTTGGCAGGCGATATTTATAAACAAGTCTTGACCTTTGCTGTAACGATGTCTATGCATGTGGTGGTGCATATAAGGGAAAGTTAGGAAAATTTCTTAGACAAAACTAGATACTTTGAAGAAAGGAGTCGCTGGATCTGAGAGCTTAGGACGACAGTCTTAGGGGACACCAAGGTCAAGTGGCAGAACACAGTTCACAAAGAGGATGTCTGCAACCTACTTTGGTCAGTGGCAACGGGGGTCTTGAAACCTTAGTATTTCCCCCCCTGGTTTGTTGCTTCTGTTCTGTATTGTTTCTGTGGTGTTTCCTAGTCTGTGCATATAGACAATGACTTCTCGCAGATGTGGGGGTGGGAGAGGGGGGTTGAGGGGAATTAAGGATCAAATACTGAATACCAGAGGGCAGGCCGTACATTAGAGCTGAGATGAAGATGTACATACCACTCTTTTAAAAGCAACTTAATCCCCCCACAGAAGGGTGAAGAGTGAAGGGATGGTTCAACGAGGGTTGCAGTATTACACTGACTAAGCACACAGCATTCCTCTAGTTCCTGAATGCTCCCCGCCTGCCCACTACCATGATCCAATTCTAGCTTACAGATCTGGCTGGACTGGAGTACATGTACGATCTTTCGACACATGAAATTCAGGACAGATAAAACTCTCAGGAACAAAAGTGGGAGTAGTGATATCATAGGGTATGGGATAGGGGGGAAGGGGGAGAAAGGGTAACCCATCACAAGGTTAGATACACAGTTCCCCCCCTGCCCCCCACCTCGGGGGATGAGTAACAGAAAGGTGACAATGGACAGTGTAAGACATGAAAGAACAACAAGAATATGTAACTGATCAAGGATTCATGAAGGTGGGAGGGTGGGGGAGGGAGGGGGTAAATGAGGAGCTGAAACCAAAGGCTCAAGCTGAGAAAATGACTTGGAAATGTTGACAGCAACCTATGTGCAAGTGTGCTTCATACCATCTAATGATGGATTGTTACAAGAATGATCAGAGCCCCCTAATTAAAAGAAAATCCAGTAAGGCCTAAATGAATAGAAATTAAAAGCAAAAAGCAATCTAACTATGGAAGTACATGATATGTGAATTTCAAATCAATAAAACTACTGAAAAAAATCCAAAACACTCAAAACCTTCGTAAGCAATCGCCTAAGGTTCGACCACTGGCTTTTTCCCATCCAAGGGAAAGAAGAGCGAAGGACATTGAAGTTGCAAGGAAACAATCGGTCCAAAGGACTCACAGAGCACCAGAGCACCAGCCTCCATGACCCGAGAGCTGGAACCAGATGGGGCCTACTCCCCACAACTCTGAGAGGGACCACATGAGAAGGTCCCGGATAGAATGTGTTTAAAGATTTAAAACCCTAGCTGAGCCCCGGTGGCATAGTGGTTGTGCGCATGACTGCGGCCCATTCAAATCTAGCAGCAGCTCTCCAGGAGCAACGCTGGGCCTTCTACTCCCACCAGAGGGCAGTGATGTCCCCCTCCCCCAAGAAAAAGACTTAAAATTCTTAAGCAAGGCCAGGCTTACTGATCTGACAGATTGGAACCCCAGAAACTATGACCCTTATTTACCCATCAGGTCAAGAAATGACCTCAATTTTCAGCTGGCAAGAAAAGGACAAGAAGGGGAACAATCGCAGTTGGGAGGAATGCCTATTTTGGAATGCTCCACCATTTGATATCAAAGTGAGAAAAGTTAGGGAAAAGAGAAATGGCAACAGGAAGAGGAGGTGGGGTGAGGTTGGCACACCAAGGGCTGCAGTCGGTGAGGTGAAACAAACGTACGCAAACAGTTGAATGGAAAACTGCTCTGTTTCATAACCCTCTATCCCTCTCACAATAAAAAAAAATTGAAAATAATATAAAGTTTGTTTAAATGTTCCAATCATTTCAAAGTGATGCAGATTTATTGCACATGAAAGGGCAAGTATAAATGTCCACAAACTGGGTATCTGTAACCTGGGGATTTACTACTGCCCTGGTCACATCTGACAGAATGCATCCTGACCTACCCTGTGGCCTCTCTTCCTCCCTCCACCTCTGCGTGCCCTGACTTCACTGGGACTGCCAGCCCTTGGGTCTCTGATGGCTTCTCCTCCTGACAAAACTCCTGGCTCAACCGAAACTAAAGCCTACGTTCCAACAATCAACACCCACCACTCCCAACGCCCTGGTCTTCTTTTCTTCGCCCAGCTAAAGAACAAAAAATAATAATAATCCTAACTGGATCCCAATCTCTATACCAGATTCAACTGGGTTCTCCTGAAATGTGTGCTGTAAAATCACCCCCTGTGTTTCCCAAAGTGGGTGATACTGTCCCCTGGCGGCCCGGGACAAAGCAGGGACAGTTTATCCTGCATGGTGGGCCAGAGTACAAAAGTGTTTTCATTACCGTGGAGGGCAGTGATTAGTCCTCCCTGCCCCCCCCCCCCCGAGGGGGCCGTAGCCCAAATAAGTTTGGGAACTTATGGCTTAATACTTGTGGATACAGTCCATTGGGTTTTGTTATGCTCATGAGGTCACAGGGCACATCTTAAACCAATCACCTCTGATGCATAAAAAGAGTAGATAAGTTACAAAAAAACAAGCAGAGATGGGAGACAGAGAGATTCCAAGGCGCACACACAAGATTCTCCAAAAGCTACACCTGTAAGTTAACTCTCGGTCCCCCACGGAAGGGATGACATGCCCAGGGTGCAATATAGCACTGCAGAACACATAACTCCTCTATGTTCTTTAATAGTTCTTCCCTTTGCTTTATGGTCTTAGTTTTACCTCATTAATTTTGTTAGACCCGAGTAGGTTCATTTGTATAATTAAGATCATGCAATGCATGAAATCCATGATGGCTAAACCCTTCAGAAAGAGTAACAGTAATGGGAGTCATAATTCCGAGTACATGGGCAGAGGGTGGAGGAGGGGAGGAAGAGGGAACCAGTGATGATTATATAACCCCATTTGAGGTGGAACAGATTCCACCCAGAATCTCTGTGGTCGAGCGCAGGCCGCCCATCAGAATTGTAAGTGAACAGATACAATAGATGGTGTAAGAGATGGCAAAATAAATAAATAAATATGTATGTGTCTGTATGTAACGTGAATAAACGGGAGCTGATATCAAAGGGTTCAAGAGGAAAGAAAATGTTTTGAAACTGATGGTGGCAGCAATTGTACAATCCTGCTGAATCTAATTGAATTATGGATTATAGAGTATCTGTGAGAGCCCAATAAAATGATTAAAAAAAATTCTCGGCTGAGCCCTGGTGGCCTAAGTGGTTGAGGGCAGGACTGCGGCCCACGGGCTTGGCGGTTCAAATCCAGCGGCGGCTCTCAGGAGCAGCACTGGGTAGCGCCCACGACCACCAGGGGCATGCCCCCCCCCCAAAAAAAAAAAAAAAAAAGAAAAAAGAAAAAAATTCTCTAAGGAACAGAGGCTGCTGAGAGAAAAGACCTCCCTCCCTTACAGCCAGTACCCTGAATTCCGACTTCTAGTCTCCGAAAGCCCAAGGTTCTAGATTTGTTTGCACAGGGCCATGCCCTCGTGGCCTCTCTGTCTCAGCCACATGAGCTAACGAGGACACAAAGCGGAGATTGCTGAGCACGTTTGTAGGCCTAGGTTGGGGCCCCAGATAAGCACGTGAGACTCCACAGCCGCAAGGCAGCCTTTCCAACAGATAAGCTAACGATTCAGACCAACAGAGAAACCAAGAAGTGGATGAATTTTGAAAACACGGTGCTGAATGAAGTAAGTCAGTCACAAAAGGAAATGTTGTATGATCCTACTTATGTGAAAGATCTAGAATAAGAAACTATATCCAGGCAAAAATGTATCCGTGATTGCCGAGGTCAGGGGAGGGGTAAGGAGGATTTACTGCTGACGTGGTTCTGAGTTTCTGTTGGAAGTGACAAAAACAAACAAACAAATAAACAAACCCTTTAGGAAGTAGATGGTGGGGACAGTAGGACCAAACCAACCCACGCTGTCGAGCTGGTTCGGACTCACAGCGACCCCATCGGGCTTCTGCAGCCGCAAATCTTTATCGGAGTCGACAGTCCCATCTTTCTCTAGAGCAGCAGCGAGGGGCCCCGAACCTGTGAGCTCGTGGGCCGCGTTCCAACACGTCCCTGACGGGGCTGCCAGGGCCCCCTGGTGATGGTGGCACGACACGGAAAATGTAAATAAAGCCACTGAGCTAACTGTACACTTAAAAATGATGAAAACGGCAAACCTTTTCGTTTACATGTATTTTGCCACAAGAGAGAGCAAAATAAAACAGGCAGGCATGTATATGGCAGCCAAGCCAGCTAGGCCTTCGGGGCTCTCCTCAATACTGCACCAACTCTGGCTCCCCTTCCACCGGTCCTCTCACCCCTGCTTCAGAGAGGAATGAGAGGGCCTGGGCGGGCCTCCCCCTCATCATGGCTCCTGGTGCTTTTCTGCTCCACCAGTCCCAGAATCTCTGTGGCAGAGTGTGGGCCGCCCATCAGTTTATGGACGTTACTTCATCAGGCATCCCCCTTCTCTTTCCTTCATTTCCCTCCCCTCCCCCACATCTCCTTAGTAACATGCTTAATCTCCAGCTCAAACAAAGAAAACAACTCTTCTCCCACCCTGTACTTTCCGCTAGCCACCATCCCCTCCTCCCTCACTCCCTGCTTGATCTTAGCAGTCAGATTTCTTGTGTCAACACTAGTCTCTGCTTCCCTCTCTTCTCCCTTCTTTCAACTTCCTGTAATGATTTCCCTCACTGCCTCCTCAGTGAAATGGCTCTGAAAATGACCCCCATGACCACCTAATCATCAAACCCAAAGGGTACTTTTTGTTCCTCATTTACTCGACTTTGTGCTGCGTCTGACACTGTTAATTACTTCCTTCTTCCTGAACAGCAGAATCAACTGCCTCTTGTCTGATCTCCTTCATCCTTGGCTGAGGCCTCTTGCCAGGGAAGACTTTAAACAATAGTTCCCCAAAGCTTTTCTGGCATCCTCTTGCCTTAATCCCCATCTCTCATCTAGTCTCACTCCTGAGAATCAGATCTGCATATCCAATTGCTAAATGTTAGGAACTCCAGCCACTTACCCTCTATGCAGTAATGTTTAGGGTTTTAGATGCATCACTTTACCCCAGGAGGCACATACTATTAAACTCGCCATTTACAAATTAATTCAACCTGGAGGGGAAGTGATTTTGCCAATGTCATGCGATTAATAAGTGGAGCCAGGATTCACATTAAAAAAAGCAAACCCAAACCCAGTGTCAATTGTTCCGACTCCATCCACACCCCTCTCCTTCCTCACCTGTACAAAAGAACAAGCCACCGTGCCGCTGCGGAGCTGGTTCAGCAGGGTCTCACAGACGGCAACATCGGGAACGCTTGTCACCCCATCAGTGATTACAATGATACCTGAAACCGGATACATGAGACTTGGGACCAGAGACATGCACCGGCCCCAGGAGACAGGGCCCTGAAGACCTCGATGTCCTCCAATCCACGCTTTGTATATCTCAAATGCGTTGCTTTTTTCCTGCTTCTTAGAGGGCTGTATCACAACCTCCCTGCACCTTTCCAGTTAGGTCCCTAATGGTTGTCAGACATTTGAGATTTGCGCTAATACAGAATGAGATTTTACAAACAAGAAAACAGATCTTCCTCCTGAGGTTCACTGATGACCTTGGAGCCTTGTATTTTTGTTAATCCTCCCCAGCCCCCAGCGCCCCCCACACCGCCCCTCCTTCCTAAATCTTCCCATTTCTCCAATCCTGCCAATGCTCCCAGAAGCCTCACCTTGCACTGACCTGCACTAGAGTTGGAGGGCAGCAGCTGCAGTGCCAAAATGCCCTGACGAATCATACTGACCAGCCCAACATCCGCTGTCACCATGGACACTCCCACCTTTCGGCCTGGGGGCTCTGCTGAGTCTGGAGTCTGGTCTTCTGCCTGGCCCTAAGTTACAGAAATGATAGAGTGGGACAGATGGCATAGCCAGAATTGCTACTATTCCAGACCTGCCTAAGGAGAATCCTGTGAGACGTCCAAGGAGAGCCCTCCCAGCCTGCTGGTAGGCAGCTGAGCCCCGCTCTCCTTATACTTGCTCCCTGCTCGCTGGGCAGGCTCAGCTCTGGAGCCTTCATCCTATTCTCATCACCAGACACACGGACCCCAGCTACCTGTGGGGTCACCTGAAGGAATGAGAAAGGGATCCCAGGGCACACAAGCAGCTTTACCCCCGACTGAACAAAATACTAAGTAGAGTTCAATGTGATGTCACCCACGATCACCCCTTTTGCAAACCCATGGTGGGGGGCGAGGGGGGGCAGACTGGGACTGAAAAAAACAGGCAAAGTGGCTTTCTCATTTTCTCCCCACAAGATATGTTTGGGTGTGTACTGCAGCCAGGCCCTTCCCCCGCAGGAACCTGGCACTGCTGTCCTGGGCTCTGAGCGCCCTTTCCCCTCCTTGCCCTCAGTATCCGGCTTGCTCATCCTCTTTGCTCTTGGGCCTTTTGAAGCGGGCTTGGCCCACGTCTCCCACATACCTGGCTCTGGGGATCATACTGCTGCTGCAGCATAGCCGCCACCTTATCCTCGTAGAGGCAGAGCTGCTCATACACCTGCTGCAGGAAGATCTCTTGTTGGGAAGGATCCAGAAGACAGCCTTGTACTAGCACCTAAGACACACAGTGGCCAGACAGACACGAAGGTCAGGGAGGTCCCGGACGTTACCACGCTGCTCCCTCTGCTCCGTCACTCCGTCCTGGTGGTCTTGACTTCCGAACCAAGCAGGATCTGAGATCTGGGGGCTTCCCAGCACCTACTCTCTCTGTATCAGACGTTCATTTCCCCAAAGCTCTGCCCTGAGACACCATCATCTGGGGCACCTCCTTCTTCTCTCTGCAGTCATCCACATGAGGGCGCCCTAAGACCTACCAAATTGCTCCATCTAGGGCTGGCTGTGAATTGCCCAAAATTCAGCCTGATCAAACCTTTTTGTTCCCGTGTTCTTTTGGATTCCGAAGCATACTGCACACTGAAGCTGCCTGAGCTTTCCTGTTCTTTTTACAGTTCTTCAAATGTTCCTTGCCTCCCTTCACTCTCAGCAAACAGACCCCATCTCTTGCTCCTCGAGGGAAAGAAAGCCACCAGGCACTACCCCTCATTCGAACGCTCAGGGGAGACTGCTTCCTAACCTACTGAGTTGGCCGCTTCTGCCTTGGAAAGAAGCATTTCCGCTCCTCCTACCCTTCTCCTTTAAAGCTCACCTCTCCACTTAAACGTGGACCTTTACTGCCTTTCCACTCTCACACACACTGGCCTCTTTCCTTCCTTTTCGAACACATGCATATGTGTACACAAGGCTGGCAGCCCCTCAGGCTTCCCCTGCACCCTATCTCACAGGCCCACTTCCTCCCCTACCCACTGAGGAACAAGATACCCCATCTCCTGCAGAACTGCCTGGCTCTGACCGTGGGAAGGCTAAAAGGCTCAGCGTGGTAGGAACTGAAGCTATAAAAAGATGAGAAAGATGGTCACAGCTGTATTGCTTAGAAGATTAGACATTAAGACAACCTCAAACCCAAAAACCAACTCACCGTCAACAGTCCATGCCGACTTGGAACCCCATAGGACAGGGCAGACCTACCCCTGTGTGCTGCCCGGACGGTCACTCTTTTCTTTATAACCATTTGACTGGGGGCTCGTACAGCTCTTATCACAATCCGTACAGCCATCGCGTCAAACACATTTGTACATTTGTTGCAATGATCATTTGGGGGGGGGGGGGCGCATCACTGCCTCTGGTGGTTGTGGGAGCTACCCAGTGCTGCTCCTGAGAGCTGCCGCTGGATTTGAACTGCCAAGCCCGTGGGCCACAGTCCCGCACTCAACCACTTACGCCACCGGGGCTCAGCCCAGCCATGATCATTTTCAAGACATTTTCTTTCAACTTGAGTCCTTGGTATCAGTTTCTCATGTCCCCCTCCTTCTCCCTTCCTCATGAACCCTTGGTCATTTATAAATTATTATTTTTCTCATGTCTTATACTGGCCGATGTTTCCCTTCACCCACTTTTCTGTCGCCCATCCCCCTGGGAGGGAGTCATATGTAGGTCATTGTGATCAGTTCCCCTATCTCCCCCACCTCCCCCTTTCTCTCCTGGAATGGCTACTCTCAGTATCGGTCCTGAGGCGTTTATCTGTCCTGGATTCCTTGTGTTTCTAGCTCTATCTGTACCAGTGCACATGCTCTGGTCTAGCCAGAAGTGTAAGGCAGGACTGGGGTCATGATAGTTGTGGGGAGGAAGCACTGAAGAATGCGAGGAAAGCTGCGTGCTTCATCAGTGCTATACGGCACCCTGACTGGCTCGTCTCCTCCCCAAGACCCTTCTGTAAGGGGATGGCAGGACTGTAAGTCTTAACAGAGTAGAAAGCAGAACCGCTGGTGGTGTGTGTACTGCTGGCCTTGCGGCTAGCTGCCCAACATGTAGCCACTCAGCCACCAGGGCTCCTTTTAGACAACCCAAGGGTCCAACAATAAGATTTGTCTAAACATACTCTGAGGAAAGGCATATGATAAAATATTACAGCTATTAATATTATAATTAACAGCTATTATTATTAAAAATCAGGCTTTCAAAGAATATGTAGTAACAGGGAAAAAAAGGTCTTTTTAACACACACACACACAACTACACATGGGAACTTCATGGGAAAATTCCACTATTTCTTTAACTCAATTTTTCCATGAACTTTTGAACCCCCTTGGGTACACACACACACACAGCGTATCGAATGAGTCTGGTGCCTGTCTTTTTGGACAGCAGGATAGTAATAAGGGAGGATAAACACATGCTCAATACACTGGAAGAAAGGTCCCTAAGATGTTCCCTGTTGTGCATTATGGGTGCATTTTATTTTTTCCTGATAAAATGTGTATTTTTTTTGTTGGTTTTTTTTTTGGCGTCACTGCCCTCTGCTGGTGGGAATAGGAGGCCCAGCCTTTGCTCCTGTGGAGCTGGAATTGAACCTCCATCCCAGTGGGCCGCAGTACGGTGCACAACCACTATGTTACCGGGGCTCAGCCCAAAATGTGTATTTTTAAAACCTTCAATGACCATGTGGTGCAAACTTGAGTTAGCGCTTTAAAGAGCAGCAGATACAATTTGTGTGGGGCTGTAGAGAAAATGAGGGCACCGACGCGGGCAGACATGAGGCCCTGCAGACTCGAGTGGCATACAGCCCGCTCCTTCCCCACAGCTGCGCTCCTTGCTCTTGCCCTGCTGCCTCTTCCCACCCCTTCCCCCCACCCCCCACAGGCTTTATCCCTCAACCACTGCCACGCTGACCATCAACAAGATCTTCCTACTGTACCAACCGGATTGAGTTATTGCCTGTTGGAAATCAATGGTTCTCCACTACCTGTGGCTAATCAGTTTAACCGCTATTTTTTTTTCTCTGCAGCAGGTACCACGTCCTAGATACATACTAAGTCAATCACTACATAATATAGGTTCTGTTAACATACCCACTTTGGCAAAAGGGGACAAATGCACAGAGAAGTTAAATCACTTGCCTAAGGACACACAGCCAGTCATTCGTACCACTGAGAATCTGACCATATGATTCTACAGCCAGTGCCCTTAACCACTGCGATAACCCCCTACTGGGTAAACGAGTGTACCCAGCATATATTCTATCCGCTTCTAAATAACCCCCACACAACAGCACGGCATTTAAGGCCTTTCCTAATCTGGTCCCTTCTTCTACGTATGGTCTCCTCTCTTCCACCACCCTCCACGCACATTCAAACTTTATCAAAACTTCCTGGACTGAGAGCCATCTCACAGCTCCATGTCAGTCTGCTGAGAATCCCCATGTCCCACTCTTTGATCATTACTCTCAATTCCTTCTTCAAAATTCAGTTAGAATGCCTCTTCGGCTGACGCCCTCCATGGTGTGCCCCAGCCTGGCTGAGGGCTCCCTCAGCAGGCCCCCATCACATCTGAGTCATACTTATCAGTGGCCTCGTCACAGCCAAGCAAAACAGTTTCCTGCCCTATCTACCTTCTGCACAGTTCACTTCTCCATTCTTCCTGGCAGAGAGGGATGCCAGCCCAGGTCTGCACAGACAGGGTCAGTGGCTGTTTGCTAAACTGAACCGCATTTTGAGTGATTACCCAACCCCATGCCACCCTTGCCTTGGCCATTGGCTTCTGCAGAGTCTAACCGGTCTGGGCAAAACTGCAGTCCTTAAAACTGGGGTCTTCCAACTTCCTAAACAGGGGGCCAGTTCACTGTCCCTCACACCGTTAGAGGGCCAGACTACAGTTTAAAAAAACAACACGGGCTGAGCCCCGGTGATGTAAGTGGTTGAGTGAGGGACTGCGACCTGTGGGCTTGGCAGTTCAAATCCAGTGGCAGCTCTCAGGAGCAGTGCTGGGTAACTCTCATGACCACCAGAGGGCAGTGATGCCCCCCCCCCCAAAAAAAAAACAAAACAACAACACAACTATGAACAAATTCACTGTGGGCCCAAGGATGCTAAGTGGGTCAGCAGTGGTGGCAAAAACACCTGGTGGGCCGGAAAAATGACCTTGGTGGGCCGCATGTGGGCCACGGGCCATAGTTTGAGGACCCCTGCCTTAAAAGCTGCCTTAGGGAAAGCACTTTAAGCCAGCTGGTGGTCCAGAGGTCTTTGCACTTTCACCAGATTTGTTGTATCCTCTACGGTCTCTAAAGCTCTGGGTGGTAAAAATGGTTAAGGACCCAAATACTAGCCAGAAAAGGGTGGCAGCTCACATCCACCCCGAGGTATTCCAGGAGACAGGCTAGCAATGTGTCTTAGAAAGTTCACAGGTGTGTGGGAAAGTCCTCTGGAGCAGTTGTGTTCTACACACGTGGCGTCTCCATGAGTCCACTGCTGTCAGAATTGACTCAACAGCAACAAACAGCACCGGTCTCTAGTTCTTCCACTCTGTTATCAAACAGAACAAGCCACTCTACTTAAGAGTTTGACCAATGCAGAGAATAATGAACAATTACTCATGGCTGGTCAGAGTTAAATGTGTTCAATATCTCAGTTCAATATATCTCTGTTATATCACAACATTTTTTTTTTTTGGCATCACTGCTCTCCGGCGGTGGGAGTAGGAGGCCCAGCCCCACCGCTGGAATTGAACCTCCGTCCCAGTGGGCCGCAGTCTTGCACACAACCACTACGCCACCGGGGCTCAGCCATATCACAACATTTTTGGGGTTATATCAATAAATCTAAGAAAATGATTTTGGAGGGGCTGAGCCCCGGTGGCAAGGTGGTTGTGTACAGGGCTGCGGCCCACAGAGTTGGCAGTTGAAATCCAGCAGCAGCTCTCCAGGAGCAAGGCTGGGCTTCCTGCTCCCACCAGGGCAGTGATGCGCTTCACCCCCCAAGAAAAGAAAATGATTTGGGGGAAAAAAAAAAAAGTTCATTAGATAGAGAGATAGATATTAAGTGCCAATTGAAGGACAATTAGTTCTTATGACATGGCCCTGATTGATGGAGAAGAAATCACCTCATGAAGAGATCACCAAAGACATGGGTGTTATAGCAAAGTGTGGTGAAGAAACTAGATGGTGCCCAGCTACCAGAACTAGCCTCTCAGGTCTTAAATCGGCCATCTAAGTAAGGTGTCAGCTAGGTCCAAATGGAAGAATCATGCCAGCCTGTGTAATCCAAGGATTGTAAACAAGAAAATCCAAATCCAAAGTTGGAAGTGGTATCAGAGTTTAAATTATAAACCTGGTTTGCAGAAGGCTATGATGATAGTGGAGGCCCAAAATCCATTTGCAGGGTCCACACATCGATTAAGCCTCCAGAAAATCCCCTCTGATTACAGTCACATGCTGTAAATAGCCTTGCTATCATCAGACAGAGCATTATCAATTACAGCAGACGCAGTTAGGTTAGAGTATAATATCTTATCATTTAATTTCCCTTTGGTCCCTTTTAAAGTTGTTTCAGTTAAAAAAAAAGGGGGGGGGAATATGGGGAATAGGCTTCCGCTGAAGCCCCTCTGACCACAGGAGGGTGAACAGCCTTGCTTTCGTGTGGAGCGCAAAGGAAAGGAAATGACTGCTGATGCAGTTACATTAACATTTAATGTCTCGGGCTGAGCCTCAGTGGAGCAGTGGTTGTGTGGGACTGCGGCCCACAGGGTTGATGGTTCAAATCCAGCAGCAGCTCTCCAGGAGCAAGGCTGGGCTTCCTACTCCCACCAGGGCAGTGATTCGAGAAAAAAGAAAAAAAAATTAACATCTCATTATTTAATCTCTTTTCTGACTCATTTTCAATGTTCTAGTTTTAATATTTTCTGTTTTCTTTCTGACTGAGGTTTGGCTCTGTTTTATTTTATTGTCATTTTTTTTTTTCTGTATATGAAATACGGATTGGTAAGTCTACAGAGCCAGTAACTGGATTCCTCAGAGGTGTGGCAGGGGAGGTTGGGGGGCATTGGGGAGCTGAAAACAAGAACATGAATGAAGAGAATGCTCTGAAACTGATAGTGCTGATGCTTGTACAACTCATCGTGATGTGAATGAACGAATGAATTGTATAGTTTGCTAATTATATGCCAACACAAATGTGAAACAAACAAACTTGGTGGTGGGCTGATGGTGCTTGCTTTGTGACCCAGGCATGCTGCAAGTATGACGTGCTTTCAGCTCTCAGATTCCTGGAAGGTGGTATACCCCTGTCTCTCAAAACCAGGATAACTGAGGGAACCAGTTAGCCATTGGGGGCCATGTCAGGGCAAGCACCTACCAACGGGTTGATGGTGGCTAAGAGTAGGTGAGGGAAAACAGGGCCAATGCTTATCGAAGCCAATAAGAGATATTCCAGTTACAGACTTGGCTGCTCTCCAAAAGGTTGTCATGTGATAAGTTGCTTGAATAGCAGATAAGCCCTGCAATTAATTACATCTGACAGGCCACAAGGCCCTCTGAAAACGCAACTCCCTCTGGACTTAGAAAGAAATGACCATTTGGGGTTTCGGATTTATTTCAAACAGCCACCTCTTGGGGCTCGGAGTGAGGGCACCAGTAAACCATCTGACAGGACAAGTGGAGGCGAGAAGGGCAGAGAAAACCAGATCTCAAGGGGACTCGGACGAGCAACCAGAGGCATTTGCACAGTCAATGACAACTGACCTGAAGGCTATGGGGAATCGTGCTGGGGTCTGAGGGATTGTTCTTCCTGAGAGTATGGTAAGGAAACAGGTTTAAGAAGCCAGCAGAGCTGGGCACTTTGGCCTTGAAGAGCTAGGGTCAGGATCGAGGGTTTGGGTCAGCAGACAATCAGAATATTAGGTCTGAGGGCAAAACTTGAAGACAGGCGACAGTAAGTACCTGGTGGGACTGCAGGCCAATGATGGAGGAATAGGCCTGGATAGTTATGTAGATCTCGGGCTGGAAGTCCACGCATGATCCAGGCACTCGGAAGGGTCGCAGCAGCCCTCCCAGGCAGCGGGATAAGGCATAGAAAACTTCATCAAACAAGATCTCTCCAGTGGAATCATCCTGAGGGCGATGATGGAGAGAAAACTCTCAGGAGTGACCTCAGCAGAGGGTAGAGACAAGCAGCTCCCAAGGGTCAGTGGGGTCCATTTGCTGATTTCACCCCCAATCACAGGCTCTTGTCTTTAAAAACGAACCATTCTGCAAAGTGTCTATGATGTCTCCTTTCACTACTGGCAGACTGGGAACACTTTTCCCTCTCCCTCAGAACTCATCCTCCCTTCACCCCAACCCAGCCCGCCGTTCTTCTTCTTGTCTCTCCCACAACTCCTCACCACAATGCTGGTCGATGGGCTGAGGTCCAGCTCAATGACAAATCGATACTGCCACGCCAGGAAGGTGACCCGAGTGGAAGGGACCAGGAGGAAGGGCCTTGGGACCACGGGTTCGTCTGGTTGCCACCCAGGGGGCAGGACACTGAGAACTTCCAATTCCTGCTCAGACTGAAGCTGACAGTAAGGATGAAGAGAAAAGAGAAGAGTCAGGAAGAGTTACCTTTCTTCCCAGCATCTGAATTCTCTAGCCAATGACACACGACTGGCCTAATTGCCTGGAACCCGACTGTGTGCTCCTCCCCCAGTATTTAGAGAAATGGCCAAATGCAATCTCCCCTGTGGGATTATCGTGTGAGCACAGTCACTCACCCCTCACAGATTTTGTCCCTTAGCCTCGCCTCCTGTCTCTTTCCAGCCCTCCAATCCCACCAGCCTCTAGGCCTCACCAGCAGTTCCTGGGGCGTGGCCTGCACGGTCTGATGCAGGTGATTGAGGAACCAAGCCAGGCGAACGTTTCGGGAGATTCGATAATCCTTTCTCATCAGCAGGAACACCTGCCCTGCTTCTTCCACCTGGGGACAAGGAAACATGAATAAATCTGTCACAACTCACAATGTGTAAAGCGCCCAGGGCATAAAGACCACTGTTCAAGTCATGGGTTCTAGGAGCTCCCAACCTGTAAGTGGGAGGCAAGGTAGCAGGGGTGGAAAGGTTACCTACTCACCCCTACCCACTGTTGCCTCAGATTCACTTCTCGGGTCTCTACCCTCATTCCTTCTAGATAGGCCAGTCTCTCTCTCTCAGTCTCTCTCTCTCTCTCTCTCTCTCTCCATACAGATACACACATCTAGAGATGCGGTGATCTGTCCACACTATGTCCAAAGGTTGGGGTGTAAATTCTTCTTCTGGGCTATGTGCTTCTCGAGGGCAGAAATTGTGTCTTGTTCTATTTTTGTGTCCCTGAGCTTGGTACCTCGCTTAAGACAGACTGGACATTCATTAAGTCTCTGATACTTTGAATGAATTGCCATCCAATTTCTTACTAGCCACACCCTCCAAACTCAAAAACCACACTTGCTGGAATCCGACTCAGAGACCCCACAGGACCCCGGAAGACTTCCCTGGGGGTTTCCTAGATGGTAGGATTACAGGAATAGAAAACCTTATGTTTCTCCTTCAAAGTGCCTGGTGGTTTCAAACCACTGACCTTGCACTGACCAGTCCACTGCCACGAGGGCTTCTTGGTCATGACCACGCCAGACACTAAAGAATCTTTCTTCATTTGGTGGATGACTAGCCTCCCAAATGCCTCAAAATTAAACATCTGTGGGTCACAGTCCCTCACCACCCCCCTCTTCAGCTGTCAACACATCTTGGCCTCCACGGCCTCACAGGCAGTGAGCTTACTAATGCTCTAACAAATGCCACTTCCTTTGCTCATGTCCCTGCCCTCCCCATTACCCAAGACCTGCCAAATCCTGACGGGACAGGTTGGACATTCTCCCTCCTGTACAAAGACACAATGGTGGCTGCTCTCTGAACAAAAGACATCTGTCCCCCGGCCAGTGGGGTCAACTCTACAACCAGTCTTTGCCAGGCTTCTTCATCAGCCGGGGCAGCTGCAATGCCTTCCTGTTCCCTGCAGTGTGTTCCCTTCCTTTCAGCCTCTGTACTCGCACCTGCTGAGCCTGTTTCCCAGAGAAAGTAGGGATCCCCTGGTTTGAACGCCCCAAGAACTCTGGCCTTTCACCTCTTTAACCCTTCTCTAGTTAATTAAACCCTCCTCACTTCCTTACTCTTGTCGCCCAAGAGAGCAAGATATAATGGCAATTATGGTGGAGGGGAAAGGAATGGTAGCCACAGAATTGGGAAGATTTGCTATTTACACATTCCTGGGCTCCTGAGTAGTAAGAGGAGAGGGGAGGGGAAACTGAAGAAGGCACAAGCAGAAGTCCACGATGACCTATTGAGAGACGTGGTGTTGAATGAAAATGAAGCGCCCGCTACCCCACCCCCCATACTGGAGAAGCGTGCATGGGAGAATGAAAAAGCCCCAAAGACCAATGTCAGAGACAAGTGTGGAGAGCAGACAGGTGGCTGCTAGGAGACTTAGAAAACTGCCTTCTCCACATAAGCAAAAGGATTACAAGATATTAATCACACGCCCTGGGAAATGGAAATAGTGAAAGCAGAAAGCAGGAAGAGGGCAGGAACTCAGCACTCAGACTTTGAAATTCCATTTCTATCACTGACAGGCTGTGAGATCTTGGGAAAAGGACTTTACCTTTTAAGCCTCAGTATCTACCTTACAGATTGGATTAGACCAGAGCATGCACACTGCTACAGATAAGAGTACGACACACAACAGGGAATCCAGGATAGATAAACCCCTCCAGGGTCAACAAGGAGAGCAGAGATACCAGGAGGATTTGGGGTGGGTGGGAGGAGACAGGGGGAATCAATCACAAGGATCATCCAAGAAGCCCCTCCCAGGGAGCTGAATAAAGGAAAAGGGGCTATGGAAGACAATGAAAGATATGGAAAGAATAATCTATAATTTATCAAGGGGCTCATGAAGGAGGGCAGGCTTGGGAGAGAGAGGGAAGAAATGGGGAGCTGATGTCAGGGGCTCAAGTGGGAAGAGAGCACTCTGAAAAAAATGATGTGCTTGATACGCAGGATAAATGTATGGATTGTGATAAAAGATATAAGAGCCCCCAATAAAAGCAGTTTTAAAGAGAGTGATGATCGGAACAAGGGGTCCCTCCAAGGACCATTTTACCATTCCACTAGATTTAAAGAGGGTGAATCCCAAAGGTGTTGGATGGAATCATTACCATCAGGAAGAGCTGGGAGCAGAGCAGGTCCTTTGGACCCAAGGTCCACGTACAGAGAAGCTCCTAGGTAGATCCAGGAGCCAGAGAGAGAGTTGTGGCACTGTAGATAAGCGAGTGTAGATAAGCAAGACGGTGAGAAGGGTTGGCCAGCACAGCAGAGCCAAGCAACAAAGAAATGGTGGGCACAAACCCAGTGGGCTTCTCGAGCCACAGTGCGGTCTACAATGGGTGCCGCTAAGTCATAGGCAAGAGAGCTCCATGTCTTTGGACAGGTGACTTGCTGGCAGACTAGGGTGGCCCTGAGTACTTAATAGTGGAGCTAAAGAAAGAGCTGGAACACTGGCCTGGTCACATCTTTGGGCCAGGTCTTGATCGAGGGTTGGCAGAAGAGGCCTGACTGAAGGCATGGCTAACAGGCTGTCCCAACCAAAGAATTATATCTGGATTGTTCATGCCTACAGGACCGAGTTAATCTTGATTCTCAATTGCAACATGTGTAATAAACTCCACAATTATGAGTATAATCTGAGTTCTGTGTGACCCTTACGACAATTTTTTTAAGTAAACAGTGCCTCGGAGGGATGTCTGATGCTGGAACTGGTAAAGAGGTTGAAGGTAATGTTGATCTTGATGCCATAAGAGAACTTTTGACAAGACACCTATTTCCCAGCCTCCCACGTATCACTCCCAGGGGCGTACTAGGGCCTTTTTAATAAGTACGTGCATCCAGTCTTCACAACTAAATATTGAACAGGAAGAGAAAATGGAAGCCCCCCCAGGCAAAGTGGGCTAACATAGCAGGTCTCGAGTCAGAAGTCAACCCCAGGCCCGATGACCTTTAAAGCACAGCTACCCAGAGCGATAGATGGATGCAACTGGGGGCTTGAGAAAGGCAGGAAAGATGGAGAGTGGTCACAAGGTCGACGATGGGGCAGTAATAAATAATAAATCAAAGGATGCTCTGGCATAATCAGAGAGATAAAAAGAAAATACCAACATCAGCGAGGTGTGATTGGGTTTTAAATTTTTTTTTTTTGGGGGGGGCATCACTGCTCTCCGGTGGTGGGAGTAGGAGGCCCAGCCCCACTGCTGGAATTGAACCTCCATCCCAGTGGGCCGCAGTCCCGCGCACAACCACTATGCCACCAGGGCTCAGCCCATGATTGGGTTTTAGTTGGAGCAATAACTCATGCTCTGGGGAACCCTGCTGGGGGGGTGCTGCTGAGTTGATTCTGACACAGCCACTCTGCTGGCCTTCCCAGCCTAGCCGTGGTCGGAGGAGGAGATGGCCAGCTCTCTTCTCCTGTAGAGCTGCTCGTGGGTTCTCACTGTCAATCTTCCAGCTAGCAGTCAAGCCCTCAACCACGGTGCCACCAGTGCGCCTCTGGGAAATAGTACTCTCTGGTCTACTGTTGTGGTGTTGCTCAGCACGCACACAGCTCACAGCACCTTGGCCAGGTCTCCACCAGGGACCTCAGTGGGAGGCTGGTAATTAATGCCAACCTTGAGGCCAGTGGGACACCAATCCACACAGTGGATGCTGTGCTTGGTCTTGAGGGTGGCATGGGCAGCATTGACATCTTCGGGATCCACGTCACCACGGTACAACAGGCAGCAAGCCATGCATTTTCTGTGGCAGGAGTCACAGTTCACCATCTGGTTTGCTGGCGCAAAGCAGGCACTGGTGATCTCTGCTACAGTAAGCTTGTTCACGATAAACTTTCTCAGCAGAGATGACAGGGGCGTATATGGCCAGAGGGAAGTGGATGGGGGGTAGGGCACCAAGTTGGTCTGGAATTCTGTCAAATCTACATTCAGGACACCATCAAATCAGAGAAGCAGTGATGGAGGACTTGATCTGGCTAATCAGGCAGCTAAGGTTGGTATCGGTTGGACACTCGAGATCTAGGTTCCTGAGACAGATGTCATAGATGGTCTCCTTGTCTACCATGAAGGCACAATCTGAGTGCTCCAGGGTGGTGAGGATGGCGTTGTAGGGCTCAACTACAGCTGTGGACACTTGGGGGGTGGGGTAGATGGAGAACTCAGCTTGGACTTCTTGCCATTGTCAACCGAGAGGTGCTCCATCAGCAGGGATGTGAACCCAGATCCGGCACCTCCAATGAAGCTGTGGAAAACCAAGAAGCCCTGGAGACCTGTGCACTGGTCAGCCAGCTTGCGGCTTCTGTCCACGACAAGGTCGATGATCTCCTTGCCGATGATGTAGTGCCCACGGGCATAGTTGTTGGCAACATCCTCCTTGCTGAGCTGCTCAGGGTAGAAGAGCTGGTGGCAGGTGCCAGTGCGAACTGCATCAATGACTATGGGCTCCACGTGTACAAACACTGACCTGGGCACGTGCTTATCAGTGCCTGTCTCACTGAAGGTGTTGAAGGAGCCATCACCTCCCCCAATGGTCTTGTCACTGGGCATCTGATCATCGGACTGGATGCCGTGTTCCAGAGAGTAGAGCTCCCAGCAGGCCTTGCCAATGTGGACAGCGACCTGGCCGACGTGGATGGAGATGCACTCATGCATGTTGGGGCTGGCATGTTGGGAAGTGAGGACCTGGCTAGGGTTTTGGATTTTACCTTGGAAGTCAAGTCAAGTTCTCAAGGTTTCTCAGAGGACAGTAGAAGTAATAGTAAGATCCCCAAACGATGAGGGGAAATGATTAGTGGCTTCAATTAGCACTCAAAGCAGAGATTCTGCAAATGGTTTAAGATTGTTTCGGGATGACGGGAGGAGGTGTATGGCAGGGTAAGACAACTGCTGCCTCTGAGAAAGTCTTGCGTTGAAAATCAATCTAAATGTCGGCTGAACTCAGCAAGGAGCTTAGTGATGTGGCATTTCAAGGGACCTGTGGGAGTTGGGATACGCAGAATCGGTGATTAACTGGAAGTGGGGGCATAGAAGGAAAAGGACAGAGAAGGTGTCAAAAATGACAGAGGTGACATAAGAAACCAGTAAGTTGCAGACCAATTTCCAAGTTTACTAGACAAATGAGATCATTGTTCAGCATCATTTCTTCCCCCAAGGTTGCATCAAATTGTACACTCTCACTGCCAAGTCCCTTAAAAAAGGGGGTCTATTCCTTGGCAAAAGAGGAAATAAGAGCAACTGTTCCTGCTTTTCCCTGTTTCTTGGTCGGGGGGGGGAAGGGCGCTTTATATTCCTAAACTAAGACTGAGCTGATGTGGTTTCTCTTGCCTTTGAATTATCTTAGAACCTGACAAGGCTCTTGTCTGAAAGAGAGGGTGGGGACTTCGACTATGATCAGAGGAGGAAGGCTCTCCCAATGCAGCAGTCTGTCTGTTTCACTATCTTCTCAGAGTCTAGTATCATGCCTGGGACCTGAGACTACCCAGTAAAATGTTGCCAAATGAATCCACTGTACCTCCTACCAATGCACAACTGTTGTGTAGGTCTAATCATAATCACTATGCCTCTTCTCAAGGCACGATCTTAAATCTACTCTTGATGCTATTTTCCTTTTGTTCTTCAGGATTTAAGGTTCTTTCTTTCTTTTCCAAGTGCTTGCCTATGTCGCCTTTACTGCCGTGGTTGTCCGGTGCCATGGAAGTGGTTCTGGTTCATGGCAATCCCATGCAAAGCGGAACGAAACACCACCTGGTCTGGTGCCATTCACACAACGGCTATGTCTGAGCCCATTTTGGCAACCATTGTGTTAACCTCCTGGTCAAGGGCCTTCCTTTCTGCCCCCCCACTCCCCACCCCGGATGCCTTCTACTTTACCACGCATGTCCTTTCCCAGAGTCTTGCCTCTGCTGATCACATGTGCAAAGTCGACAAAGTCTCACTAGCTGTACTTCTTCCAAGACAGATAGGTTTGCTCTTTTGGCCGTCCACGATCCTTTCACTATTCTTACCAGCACCGTAATTCAAATACATGGATTCTTCTTCAGTTTTCCTTATTCGATGTCCACCTTTCCACACGAGGCCATTAGAAATGCCATGGCTTACGTCAGGCACACCTTAATCCTCAAAGTGACATCCTTGTTCTTCAACACTTTAGAGAGGGCTTGTGTAGCAGATTTTCCCAAAGCAACGTTTCCTTTGATTTCTTAACTGCTGGGGCATTGATTGTGGATCTAAAGATAAAATCCCTGACAACTTCAATCTTCCCTGTTTAACACGCATGTGCCTAATAATCCCGTTAGGCTCTTTGTTTTCTTTACATTGACTTGTAATCCGTACTGAAGGCTGCAATCCTTGATCCTCTTCGGTTAAGTGCTTCAAGTCGTTTTCAGCAATCAAGGTTGTGTCATTTGTGAAGCTCGGGTTAATAAACCTTCTTCCAATTCTGATGCTGGGTCCTTTTACACATCGCAGATTGTTTGCTAAGCACCCAGATCAAAGAAATAGGGCGAGAGGAGACAACCTTGACACCTAGCTTTCCTGATTTTGAACCCTGCAATGTCTCTCGTGCTGTTTGAACAACTGACTCTTGATTCATGTACAAGTACTGCGTGACTATAATGAAGGGTTCTGGAACTGGCATATTTCTTTTTAATGTTTATCTCTCCTAGGAACTCCAACAAGGTAGGGGCTATGACTACAGACAATTTTCTGCTATAACTTCAACTCTATTTCCACACAGGAAATATATGACCCTCTGCCAAAGAAGGGCTTAACAACCATCTCAAGATATGGCCCATGCCAACCTCCAGATTTTTTCACTGTTTCAAGTTCCCACATTATCTTGTGTGTGCTATGAACGAACTCTGGCTAGTTTCCTTTGCAATTCAAATTGTGTGTGTCTCAGAATACAACGCAACACCTCAGGGGAGGGCAGAGAGCCAGAGGACATAGTGTTTTGGTAGGGGTGGGGGGGAGCTCTACCCTTGGAATGGACTGGATGGCAGGAGGCTGGGCTTGGCTTCTGGCTATCCTACTTTGACTCTGCAGCCTCAGGACTGGAGGAAGACTTATTAACAACCCAAGATCAGGCAGATAACACAACCTTGCTTGTGCAATGTGAGGGGAACCTGAAGCACTTGCTGATGAAGATCAAGGATTGCAGTCTTCGGTATGGTCAACTCAACGTAAAGCAATCCAAATCCTCACAACTGGTTCAGTATATCACGATCAATGAAGAATGAAGTTGCCAAGACTTTCACCTTGCTTGAACTCACAGTCAGGGCTCAAGGAAGTAGCAGTTCAAGAGGTGGAGCAATGCATTGCATTGAGTAATTCTGTGCACAAGTTTTCTGTAAAGCATCGAAAGGTAAAGATGTTACTTTGAGGACGAAGGTGAATCCGACCCGAGCCATCGTAATTTCAATCGCCTCATATGAATGTGAAAATTGGACATTGAATGAGGAGGATTAGAGAAGAATCAGTGCATTTAAATGAGGGTCCTGACACAGAACAGTGAAAGCTCCATGGCTTGCCAAAAGAACAGCTAAGGCGGGCTGAGCCCTGGTGGGGCAGTGGTTGAGTGTGGGACTGCGGCCCATTGGCTTGGCGGTTCAAATCCAGCAGCAGCAAGGCTGGGTAGCTCCCACAACCACCAGAAGGTAGTGATGCCCACCCCCCCAAAAAAAAGAACAGCTAAGGCTTGCAAGAATTATAACCAGAATGCTCTTTGCCAAGGATGGTGAGACTTGTTCTTGTTCTTATGTCCTTTGGACGTGTCATCAGAAGAGATCAGTCCATGGGGAGAAGCACCATGCTTGGTAAAGCAGAGGGGCCATGAAAAGAGGGAAGACCCTAGACAAGATGGACTGACACCGGAGCTGCATCAATGTGCTCCAACATGAGGACAACTAGGAGGAGCCGGGGGGTGGGGGGGGGGTTGTTCTCTTGTCCCCGGGGTTGGTCCGAGTTAGCACCAACTCCATGGCACCTAAGAATGACAACAGACTATTGACTTGGGAAATCTCCATGACATTCACATTTGTGGTGAAGGTGCATCCCCCATACTGTAGTCATGAGTCACTCTGCATGCTTCGGACACATATAATTACCAAGTAGTCAGGAATCCAGCCCATTACGTTACTGTAAAGCTTCGCACGGTCTTGTTTCCTACAAAGTCTCTTTTCGGCTGCACTGTTCTGCTAAGTTGATCAGGATGTCATCAAGACCTTATCTACGGTCAAGAAAGATAAGGCCCAGGTAGTGTGCCTTCACTCACCCGGTCAATACATTTGTGGAGGGCAGATAGATGCTAGTCTGGGTGCTAGAGACACAAAGGAAAACAGGCATGGCCTGCCATCAGAAAATTTAGCTTATAATAACAAAAACATTCATCAAATCAAGATCCTAATTATTGTCCTACAAGCTGAACGAAGGTTTGCGGATTGAAGTGTTGTGCATGTAACACTGTGTACCACAGCATGAAACAAAGCAACCTGGCCCAGGCTAGCGTCTGAAGAGAGAAAGTGACGTGGAAGATTGAGTGAGGTTTCCTGGACGAGGGAGAAAGCCAGATGAAAGATCCGGACAGGAGCTGCGCCATTCAGCGCTGGATCAAGGGACAGTGCAGCAGGGAGGAACTCCTGAAACCCATATGAAGGCCGGACATGATCGTGGGACAAGAGGAAAGTAAAAAGAAATAGAGGAAAGAACTATCAGGCAAAGGACATTTATCAAGCTCTAAATACAGGCATATACATATGTAAATATATTTATATACGACAAAGGGGAAACAGATCAATGTACATATACTTACAGAGTTAATATTAAGGAAACACATGGACAGTGGCCCCTACTCAAGTACTCCCCCAATAGAAGAACACCTTGTTCTACTAATTCGACAGTCTGAGATGCTCACCTTCCCAACATGATCTCTGAGGACAAGTGGATACACAAGCAAACGTGGCAGAGAGAGATGATGGTGCCTGGCTATCAAAAGATACAATGTCTGAGGTCTTAAAGGCTTGAAGATAAACATGCAGCCATCCAGCTAAGAAACAACAAAGCCCACATAGAAGAAACACACCAGCCTGTCCTGACGACATTATCGCTGTAGACAGAGTAGGCACAAAAGCAAATGTGGCGAAGAAAGCTAATGGTGTCCGGGTGGTGCCCGGGTAGCAGGGGATGTAGAGTTTGGGGCCTTATAGACTTGAAGCGGCTATCCAGCTGAGAAGCAACAAAGCCCATGTGGAAGAGACACAGCAGCCTGGGTGATCACGGGGCATTAAGGAGATCAGCTATCAAGCATCAAAGAACAAAACATCATGTCATTGTGAATGAGGGGGAGTGTAGGGTGGAGACCCAAAGCCCATTTGTGGGCAACTGGGCATTCCCTCACAGAAGGCCTAGGTAGGGGACGAGGCAGTCGGGGTGCAGTGTAGCAATGATGAAATGTACAATGTTCCTCTAGTTCTTGAATCTCTCCCCTCCCTCCCCACTATCAAGATCCCACAGCTACCTTACAAATCTGCCTGGACTGGAGGATGTACATTGGTACAGACAGATCTGGAAACATAGGGAATCCAGGTCAGAAGAACCACTTAGGACCAGTGGTGAGAGGAGCGATAATGGGAGGGTAAAGGGAAGGTGGGGTAGAAAGGGATAACAGACGACAAGGATCTACATATAACCTCCTCCATGGGGGGCAGACAGCAGAGAAGTGAGTCAGGGGAAATGTCGGATGGCTTAAGATATGATAAAATAATAATAATTTATTAATTATATAGGGTTCATGGGGGAGGGGGGAAATGAGGTGCAGGTACCAGGGACTCAAGTGGAAAGCAAGTGTTTTGAGAACAATGAGGAACAAATGTACAACAGTGCTTGACACAATGGATATATGTGTGAACTGTGATGAGTTGTATGAGCCCCCAATAAAATGATTAAAAAAAAAAAAAACGTTCTTCAGGGTGTTGACAAAACCCAAACCAAACTCACTGCCCTTGAGTCGATGCCAACTCGTGGTGACTGTACAGGGCGGGATAGAACTACCCCCATGGTTTCTAAGACTAATTCTTTATGGGTGTAAAAAGCCTCAACTCTGCTGAGGAGCAGCCAGTGCACCCCCAGATTTCCCCCCCGAATGCTCACAGGCTGCCGAATTCTACTCCAGGACAGTTTCCATTTCGCCACCTTGTCTTGAGGGTTACTTTGAAAGCACTGTCTCAGGCCATACTGAAGTCTAGCTCATCGTCCAGCTCTTACAGGATCTCCTCTCCCGATTTCAGGAACATTTGCTTAACTCCGACATCCTAGCAATCGTCCCCCTGGGACATGATTCTTTCAACAACTACATTTCCAAACAGTATCTCTTAAGTTCCTTTTATATTCTAGATGTAGTTTATTAGAACCAGAGGACTTAAGAAGGGATCTAAAATCAGCCAGAATGGTGATCTGTGGGTTGGGTCATCAGAATCACCTGACCAGATGCATAGTCATCAAGGTGCTTCTGACTCTGGAGGTCAGAGGAGAGCTGCTCCTTTAAGGGGTTTCCGAGACTGCATCTCTTTATGGCAGCAGCAGCAGCAGCAGGCTTCTTTCTTTTTCCCAAGTGGAGCCACTGCTGGGTTTGACCTGGCAATCTTGTAATTAGCAGCTCAGAAAGTAGCAGAATCACGAGGCCTTTATTAAAATACAGATCCCTGTGTACCACTCCTGAATTAGTAAGAGATGGGGCCCAGGAATCTGCATCTTAGCAAACTCCCCGAGTCTTCATATTAACGTTTCAACTCAAAACTCACGGCTATTGAGTCAATTCTGACTCATGAGGAACCTACAGGCAGGGGTAGACCTGCCCCTGTGGGTTTCCAACCTGCCCCTGTGGGTTTCCAGGTCTGTAACTCTTTATGGGTGTCGTAGATAGCTTTGTTGCGCTCCCTTGAGGCGCGCATGGCCAGCATCCTAAATTAGCTGTACTCCCACGGCACCCACACGATCAACCCTAGAATTCTAATCCCCCACCTTCTCCTTCCTTCTGAGTCTGAAGGGCATGACACAATGGGCACCCCAGCAAAGATGTCAAAGCAGGGGTTTGGAGTCACACACCTGGATTCAAATTTGGTTGTTATTTATACCTAGGTGACCTTGGGAAAGTTGCTTAATTTCCTAGGTCTTAATTTCTTCACTGGGACGATGTAAACAGAAACAGCGACTTCATAGAGGTGTTGCTACAATTAAACAAGACGGCCAGAAGGATGAAAGAAGCCTATCATTCTTTGGGGCATTTATTGAGCCCTGCCTACCACTGCTACTAGGGTAAATAAAACATCATCAGGTACTGTGCTGCATACCGCGTATAGCAGGCTGAAGGACACATTGCCCATCTTTGTGGCTTTTGCATTTGTTCCTCTTGGGATTAAGGTCTGAACTATACTTTTGAGCTTTAGGCAACCCTTTGGCTGTTAGGCGGCTCGCATGAAATAACAGGGATTTCCACCACCCACTTCCACTCCCCCAACTGTGTGAGACTTCTTTACCACTATACAGTGCCAGAGACCTGCCATCTCTAGCATGGAATCCACCTGAAACTTCTCTTCCAATCGTCTCTCTCAGCAGGCTCTCCCTCAGTGACGAGAAGCAAATGCTGGGCCTGTGGCTTATTAGTTATCTGACCTTGGTCAAGTTCCTTAACTGTCTGTTTCCTCATCTTTGAAACAGGGATGATAATAGGTTCTACTTCGAGGCGATTTTCTGAGACTAAAACTGTACTTGGCAAACACTCGATACATTTTCGTATTGTTAAGGAGTGGTTAAACCCTGGGCCACTCACTGGTCAGTGATTCGAGCCCAGTCACTTCACAGGAGAAAGATGTGACCATCTGCTGCCCTCAAGGTGGGTCTGGAACCCCCAACAGGGCAGTTCTGCCCTCTTCTAGGTAAAATGTAGGAGGAGTCCCTAAGGCAGACTGACCCACCACTAAATGTAGCTATCTCCACATTATCAGCTGCTTCTCGGTGTAGTGGAGACGCCAAGCCTTTATTGTAGTATCTTTACCATTCTCTTCCCTGCCATCTCTGCCTCATCCCATATTCAATTTCCACCTATCCTTCAAGTCTCAGCTTCAATGCCATACCTCTGAGGTTTCCTTTACCCATCTCCACCTTGCTTCTTAATAAAGTAGGTTAAGAATCCTGTTAAAGACTCATTCTCACTCTGTATTTTTCCTCTGCCACGTGTATTATCATAATTCAATGCTTGTTTACTTCATACAGCTAGGTTCCTTATCTGCCTTACATTACCCTGTATCCACCCTGAAACTTATCACTGGCTATGCCCATGGCCACACTCATTATCTTATACTGTTTGCTATTCGAAGAATGTAGGATTTCCTAAATCTAGGGCATGTGGCATGCATTTTGACTGTGCCTGACCCTCCTCTCGCAGGATTGTGACAATCTCTACAGATCAGTCACTTTCTTTTGCCCAGGGATAGCTCTCTTCACCAGAGAGGTGATCTTGGACACGTTTCTGGAGATCATATTTTCAAAATTGCCAACTGCAGAATGTAACATCTACGTTTGGGCAGAATGAGACTCTCAGGAGCGTATATACTCACTCCAAATTACTTGAGACATGCACTGTTAAATGCAGGGGCACTTAAAGGTTATTGGGTGCTTGGATGTGGCTTGTCCAAACTGAGATCTATGTATAAAATACACACTAGGTATGAAGACTTGGTACCCCCCCCCCCACAAAAAGTTACCAATCTCATTAGTGTTGAAATATTTTGGAAACAATGGGTTAAATATATATATATATATATATAATTAAAGTGAATTGTATGTATTTACTTTTTTTGTTTTTATAAAATGATTTATTAGCTTTATGATTGGGGAGAGTGGTGGTGCAGTTGATACTCCAGTTGGATAAACCACATCCAAGATGTACTTACTCTTATGTAACTTCTTGAAAACTTAAAATTACGGATGTGACTTGCATCATATTTCTACATGACAGTGATGCTTTGGATGACTAAAGCATGATGTATTTTCTCACAATTCCCCTCTTATTCTAATCCAGAGGAAAACACAATCTGTAATTGCTTCCGGGCCTTTCTTTCACTATCCTGGTATTTCTGATGCGTGAACTATGGGCTAATTCCCCACCCACTCCTGTGAACTGATTCTTTGATCTTGAACTTCAATACATTAAGTCCCCAGGAACTGAGCATCTACTACCCTGTGACTGCTTTTTATTCTTTATGCTATAAAACTTATGGTTGAGAATAGAGTATCTGGAGTCAGACCACTTTAAGTCCTACTTCTACTGCTTACTAGTTATGTGACTTTCTTACTCTGAATATCTCTGTGCCTCCGTCTCCCCATTTGGGAAATGCGTACAATAAGCGTATCTAGTTCCTAGGGCTGCAAGGGTTAACTGGTATTTGTAGAGTGCTTGGAATTGCACCAAGCATGCTGTAAGTATTCTTTTTTTAAAAAGTCATTTTAAAAAATCATTTTATTGGGGGCGTGGTATAACTCATCACCATCCATCCATCCATCCATCCATCCATCCATCCATCCATCGCGTCGAGCACATTTGTGGCCCTCATCATTCTCAAAACATTTGCTTTCTACTTGAGTCCTCGGTACCAATTCATTTTTCCCCTTCCCTCCCCACCCCCTTCCCCATGAACCCGCGATAATTTATAAATCATTATTTTGCCATGTCTTACACGGTGCGACGTCTCCCTTCACCCACTTCCCTGTTGCCCATCCCCCCAGGGAGGGGGTTCTGTGTAGATCCTCGTGCTCCGTTCCCCCTTCCTACCCCACCTCCCCTCCACGCTCCCTCTCCTTGTCAGTGACCCCCTACCCTTAAACACAAGCCACGTTCTTCCCACCGCTAGCCAGTTCTCCGAAAGGACGGAGCGCTTCCCCTAGCATGGCACTGGCGTCCCGCATGGCAGAGTTCACGTGCAGCTGCTTCGCGCAAACTCTGCCACTTCTCCAAAGGCGTCTCCCGGGGGGCGAAAGCGCTGTCACTTCCCGGCGTCCCCGGCCGCCAACGAGCCCGGGTCCCGCCACCTGCCCGGCGCGCGCCGGAAGAAGCCAGTTTCCCGCGTGGTCCTCAGCCCTTCACGGGGTCCTCACAGGCACTCTCTGGTGGGAACAGTGGTCCTCACAGCCCCCTGTAAGGGGGGTGCTTTAGAAGCGGCAGGAGGGGATCGGGGACCTTCCGACTTGTTCGAGGTTGCTACGTGGCCAGGATGGGGGCTGAGGAAGCCGGGGTTTGCTCGGCCACCGGCGCTGCCCTTCCGGGCGGCGTGCGAGCTAAGGCGAGTTGAACGGAGGCCATCGGTGACCGGCAGAAATGCCCAGGCCGTCATAATAAGCCACTGCCAGGTGGTCCACGAGAACGGCCACCGCGGATCAATACACAGGCTTTGTACATTGTAATCAACACCACTCTTAGGCCAAGGAACTGCACCAAACCAAACCGTCAAGTTTCTCCTCCAGACCCCCGGGGGGAGGGGGGCGGGGGGACCGCGGGGGGGGAGGGGGAGGGGTTGGGTTCCGGAGCCTGAGGCGCTGCGCCGGTGGCTGCCCAGGCTACGGGCTCGGCCGCTCTCCGGCCCGGCGGAGGCCACAGCCGCGCCGGCCCCCGGCCCCAGCCCTCGGATCCCGGGGCCCAGACTGCGACCGTCCGCCCCTCACCTCCGGCTCCGGCCGCTCCGAAGCCATCGCCGCCCTCCCGCGCCGGCCGAGGCCCGGGCGGCCGGTCCACCCTTAACCTCTGACCCAGCTCCCGCGGCGCCCGACAGGAAACGGAAGCTCGGGGGCGGGCCCAAGGCGAGCTTGTTGATTGGTGGACGCAAGCCATCCGGACCGGAAGTTAGGGTGTCGCCACCGCCACCCCGGTCAACGCCATGCAGGTGAGAACCGGCTTGGGCCCGGGGCTTGCCTGCGGGCCTCGGTGACGACGCCGAAGGTGGACACGTAGAGGGGACCGTGAGGACTCGGCACCAAGACAGTGGGGGCGGCTAAAGGAACGCGACGCTGCTCGCCGTGGGGGCGCCGCCGCTGACAGAGGGAGGGGCCTGCGGCCGGATCGAGAGGAAGGCGGCTCATGGATGCGTTTGGCCTCAGTTGTCACTGGGTCGATGGAACGTGCCCTTGGCCGAGCTCAGCCCCCTCGGAGGCCGTTGGATGTAGAGGGAATGCAGTCTGGATCGAGAGAGAAACCTGGGCCGGGGCGCGGGCGGGGGGGGGGAGGGAGGTAGTTGGAGGAACTGTGGGGCCCCCGTGGAACCTCGGATAGAAAGCATCTGTCGGGCACATTGGCGAGTTTGCAAAACAGTCTTGTGTCATCCTTCCCTCCCACAGCTGCTCAAGGAGGAAAAAATGGGAGCCACACTCTCAAATAACTCGCTGCCATCGAGTCGGTTCTGACTCGGACGCCCGAAAGGGAAATGTCCATCTTGAGTTTCGAATGCTGGAAGTCTTTACAGGAGCTTTCAAATCTGCCTCCTGTGGAGCGGCTGGTGGGTTCGAATTACTGACCTTTTGGTTAGCAGCCAAACGCTTGATCCACTACCGTAAACGGCAAGGAAAAGCTCCGCAGACCCCCAAGCAGGAAACTTGTTGCCTACTTGCTTGCAAGCATGTACTCCCCCACCCCCACCCCCCATTGGTTCTCCCACCTCTTGGTTTTCCTGTAAATGTGTGTAGATCAACTGAGATTGTGAAAGAGGCGCATGGGTGTTGGAACAGAGATAAACAAAATGAGTGCAAATTCATGCAGCAAGGAGGTGCTCGCAGACCTCACACGCAGAGTGCAAGTGAAGCGTTCAGGAGCCAAGAGGACCTGGAGGATGTTTCTCACATAGTCAGATGTCCCGGCTATTCCCTTGGACAGTGTGGCCAGGGACACGGGGCCGATTCCTCCAGACTGAGGATGTCAGGGTACTTGTGCTGCAGAGACGCACCGAAGATACATGAACTCAGGCATTAGAGAAGGTAAAGGTTTCTCAGTCGGGGGCGGGAGGGGCGAGTTGAGTGCACCCAAGGCTATAGCACTGCTTAGGTGATGCGGGGCTGCTAACTGAAAGGTTGGGGATTCGAACCTACCGGCTGCTCCAAGAGAAAGAGGTGGCATCTGCTTCGGTAAAAGAGCTACACCCTTGGAAATCCCACGGAGCTCATATATTCGGTGTCCAGAGCGCCTGTGAGCCTGAAGCAACTCCGAGGCGGTGGGCGTGGTTTGGGGGACACAAGGAAAAGGACATGGTAGCACAAGTGAAGCAAGCGCTCAGCTGCTCACTGAAAATTCGGCGGGCTGTACAGGAGAAAGCATCTGCTTTTAGATTAACCAAGAAAACCCTGGGGGCAGTTCTTGCCGGGGGGGAGGGGCTATGAGACAAATTGACTTTGGGGCCTTCCAGCAACAGTGCAAAGAAAAACTAGCCCTGCATTGGAAGGTGCTGAGAGGAAGGAATCAGTTGGAATTGAGACCGGGTGAACAAGTTGAGAAGTCTAATGGCCGATGCTGTCTGTAGCTAACTGTCAAGCCTGCCTCTCCTGCCAGGGAGATCCAATGCTGCCTGACTGGTATTGCACCCCATCTCCCTGGCGTCTCTGTCTTGGTCTGTGGGTCGTGTTCACTTCCATCTGGCTGACCGACCTATTCCTCTTGCTGCAGAGGGAGGAGAAACAGCTTGAGGCATCATTAGATGCACTGCTGAGTCAAGTGGCCGACCTGAAGAACTCACTGGGGAGTTTCATTTATAAGTTGGAGAACGAGTATGACCGGTTGACCTGGTAAGGACCAGCAGGGCATGCCGGGGAAGGCACTGGGGTGGGGGCATTTCAGGCCTCCTGGTAGGTAGACCATCTCCAGTGATGTGACCACTTAGCAGTTTGCAAATGTCTTTTGATTTCCGAAGGAGCTGGGTTTCCTAACCATTTGCCAAGTAGAATTTAGTTTGGGACCTCCCGGGAAAATTAAGAGAGATGACGAGTTTTTACTTTCTCATTTTTTTGATGAGGAAGCCCTCTTTGATCCTATCCCCTTTTTACTTTTTCTGTGTCTCATTGTTTTCATGAGGAAAGCAGCCTATCCCCTTCACCTCTATTCATGATATATCTGTTGCTCCAAATGTGATGGGGTCTTTTAGGCTTCGCCGACTAGAAGTGTAGTTCCTGTTTCAGATGAGTTTATGATTTTTTAATGATACTAGCTCTCACTTCTATCTTGCTCCCTTCCCTCTCTTCATTCAAACAATGAACAGCCCAGCCCTTTTCCTCCATCTGTGTCATAAATTGAAAATGCGTCCCTCTTGCATCACCCATCAGGTTCCCTCAGCCTCTCTGGCTAGTCCTAGGGCTGCGAAGCTCTCTAGCATCGCGGTTCTGAACCTGTAGGTCGTGACCCCTTTGGACATCGAACAACCCTTTCACAGGGGTCAGCCGGATTCCTAACAACAAGATTGCAGTTATGAAGTGGCAATGAAAATAGTTTTGTGCTTGGGGGGGTCACCACAACACGAGGATCTCTATTCTAGGGTCGTGGCATTAGGAAGGTTGAGAACCACTGATCTAGAGGTGAGCTTGGATATGCCGAGTTGGAAGGGCCCCTTTGAGGCTGTTCTGTTGTTCACCCGCCCAGGGAGAGGGTAGTAACATTCTGACTCCCTGTGACCTCCGCCAGGCCCTCGGTGCTGGACAGCTTTGCCCTGCTCTCTGGACAGTTGAACACTCTGAACAAGGTTTTGAAGCATGAAAAGACTCCACTGTTCCGTAACCAGGTCATCATCCCTCTGGTGTTGTCTCCAGACAGAGATGAAGATCTCATGGTAAGAGGAGAAGGGCCCAACATGGTTAAAGGGCCAGGCCAGAGGCGTACTGCCCACCCTGGGTGCTGCCGCTCCCCTAGGTGCCCTAGAGTGATCCAGGGGGGCTGCAAAAGCAGACGACTACATTTTATCCTGCATTATGGGCTATTATAGTACAAAGGCTTTTAATTGCCTGTGGTAGCACTGAGTAATCCCCCCCCCCCAAAAAAAAAAAAAAAAAGGGCACTAGGCCAAAGAGGTTTGAGAACCTATGATCTGGAGCCAGGCTTCCGAAACTGAGTCTGAATGAGGCAGGGATTCACCACAAACCCGACAGCAGGAAAAGGTTTCTGCACTCACAGGGACCAAAATTTAAGCCGCGATGGAGCACAGCATCAAAGTGGCGCTCACCGGGCTGCACTTTCCCCAAGCCAAAAGGATCGCACCTGGATAAAAAGTTCTAAAAGTCCTGGTCCAGAGCATGCTGACTTGTGGATGAGCTGTTCTCCAAGTTCTGAATATAGGTTAATGAGTGGTAATCACTACATGTAGCCAGGGTTACATGTTGTGTCTTTCTGAGGTTGGGGGAGCCCTCCCACGTACTCCTGTGCTGAGCCCAGGGCTGCGTCACCAAGGCAAAGACCTCTCTCCCCCAACACTCCTCTCAGCTCTTCGCCAGAAGATGGTTCTTTGGTGACTTTGCGTATTTTAGCCTCTGATTAAAATGTGGGGATGGGGTTGTAGTGGGGAGCTTAATTTGCCCCTGAAACGGTGTGAGGGGATCGAAATAGAGGGTGAAATACCAGGAATGCCCTAGGAAGCGAGTGTGTTACTGGTTAAGCTTTCCCTGAAAAATGCACTTTGACCTGTAGAAGAGACTGTCTATGCGACCCAGTTGCGTCCTCTTGGCCTCCTCAGTCGGGTAATCTTTGTTTTGCAGCGGCAGACTGAAGGGCGGGTTCCCGTTTTCAGCCATGAGGTCGTTCCCGACCACCTGAGGACCAAGCCTGACCCTGAAGTTGAAGAGCAGGAGAAGCAGCTGACGACGGATGCTGCCCGAATTGGTGCCGACGCCGCTCAGGTTGGACGCAGTCACTGCCGTGGGTCCTGGTGCCCCTCTGCCCCCGAGCCCCTTCACGAAAAGCCTGGCAGCACCACCCCTGTCTAGCATGGATGGGCGAGTCGTCGCTTCTAAGTCTGTCTGTGGGGCCGTGTGTTGCATGGATGCTGTCCCTGTTTTAGCAGAATTTCCAAACAAGAAAGGCCTGATAATCTCCCCCAAATCAGCCAGGGAAAGCCCATTGGATCACAATGGCCTTATGTCATTGTGCCTGGTGTTGCCCCCAGGCAGAGGATGACCTGACAGTGCCTGGCTGCAAGAAGCAAGACTCTGAACGAACACAAGGAACCCTCCGCGCGTGGTTTCTTGCTTGCTCTGATCGCCACATCGATTCATGTGTTACAGAAGCAGATCCAGAGCTTGAATAAAATGTGTTCGAACCTTCTGGAGAAAATCAGCAAAGAGGAGCGAGAATCAGAGAGTGGCGGTACGTAGGGGTTGGTGGTAAAAGGAGAGAGGAATAAGCTCGTTAAGCAGAAATGATTGTCTTGCTGATAGGGGACTGGGCTTGGGAAAGGATCTGTAGCCAATTTGTTAGCCGTTTCCGTGTAACAGGTGGGTGAGTGGGCAAAATGAGAAGGGTTTCTCCAAGGTAGGCTTGTGGTTCCTCTGCCCCCCTCTCTGGTGGCCAGGGACTCTCGATGCCGCTTCAGGGAGAATTCCAAGACGTGGCACTCAACAGTGCTCTTCCAACTGCTAGGTTCAGTCCAAGGACAAAAGGCCACATACGTCATAGCGGGTCCTCACTGACTGTTGTCTTTAGGTCTCCGGCAGAACAAGCAGACCTTTAATCCTACAGACACCAATGCCTTGGTGGCTGCTGTTGCTTTTGGGAAAGGCCTGTCTAATTGGAGACCCTCGGGCAGCAGTGGACCAGGCCAGCCTGGCCCGCCAGGAGCTGGGACCATCCTGGCAGGGGCCTCGGGACTACAGCAGGTGCAGATGACAGGAGCGCCAAGCCAGCAGCAGGCCATGCTCAGTGGGGTGCAAATGGGCCAAGGAGGCCAACCAGGTGAGGGGCGTGAGGATGGACGCACAGCTCCCCCAGAGTCGGGAAAGTGGAATCGTCTAGCTTATTAAGGCCTCCAGTATCTGCAGACATGGAGATCTACCCGCCCCCCCTCTCCCCCGCCTTTTTGCCTTTGTAATATGACTTAGAAAACAATTGTCGGGAGTAAGGATCCTACTTTGAGACTCTGCAACAGGCACCAGAGAGTGAGGGAGAACATTGAGTGGCAGGGACTGGTCTTGCCCTTCTACCTCCACTTTGGACCTCTGTCTCAGTTACCCTCTGTCTCATTCACTTTGGTTATGAGGTCTGTTACAGTGGCTTTTCTTAGGTACAGAAACCAATAGATCTAAGGCCACTTGGCAGGTGTGGCAGAAATTGACACACAGTTTCTTTGTCCTACATGTATTCTTTCTATGAATGCTAACACACACACACTCTCGCTAAACAGTTTTTATTGGCATATAAAATTCAGTAAAGTTCAGTTATCTTAAAGAGTTGTACAATCACCACAATCAATTTTAGAACATTTTATTTATTGTACTCATTATTAGCTCCCCATTTCCCCTTAGTCCTGCCCTCCCACCCCCGCCCATCACCCCCCCAAGGAACCATAAACCCAGGTACCATCTCTAGATTTACCTATCCTGGATTTCACATACAGAAAAACATGCCAAAAAACAAAGAAAAACAAAAACCAACAGCAGAACCTTAATCAAAAAGAAATCAGGAAATACTTAAAAACTAGAGCAAATTGAAGTGGAGTCCAAAGAGAGGTCATCTCTTGCTTTTGAGTTGCTGCCTTCTCAGTGCTCACAATTATGAGAACACCTTAGCCAGTCTTCCAGTCTCAGAGCAGAGACAGTTCAAATGAAAGACAGTGTAATACTCTTGCCTGTGATAATAAGTGGTGGAGAGGGGCCACACCAGTGGAGCTCTCCTTTCTAGGGGTGGATCCACAGGAGTAGCTGCTGGAGTATGCGCCTTCTATTTCCCCGTATCCTCACCTGCTTCCCAGACATCCAGAGGGAGGGATCTGGGGGTTTTGGGGACGGGTGGGAGCAGCATAGGGGGTGGAGGTGGCGTACGTCTGTATGCCATCTATGTGCTTGTTAGAGTGGCTCTAAGGTAGAGGTGTCGGTGGAAGGGAACCTGAGAGACCGTGTTTCTGATTTATCATGATGGTCCACCTTGCTTCAGGTTTCTTCCTTGTTCCTTTTAGGGAAAATGCCAAGTGGAATCAAAACTAACATCAAGTCCGCTTCAATGCATCCCTACCAGCGATGAGTGTGGCCAGAAGCCTGCCTTGCCAGGGCTCCCCACAGAGCTGATGTAGATGAATACAATAAAAAGAACATGGACTTTCAGCCACAGACAAACCTCCACTTCGCCACTGGCTAGCTGTTTGTCCTCGGGCAGGTTACCTGGTTTTTCTGAACCCGTTTTCTCATCTGTAAAGGGGATGCGGGTGGGGAGGGTGTTGCACCTCCCTCAGGATTATTGTAAGGCTTAAGAGAGACTGGGGAGCACCTGGTACAGTCCCTAACCTAATGAGTGTTCAATAAATGATAGTTTCTGCAGCTCTTTCTCCCAGTAGCCCTCCCAGTCTTTACTGTAGGACGTGCACTAATCCAATGGACACCAGATCTTGGTCCCTGTAAACAGGACCCGACGGCAATATCAGACTTCCTCATCTAACGTCATCAGGGATGGGGTCAGTGCCATTGACAGCCCCAGGCTGATTCCTAGGAAGAGGGCAGCGAATCCCTTCTCTCCCACCTCTTTGCCAATTTTGTCATGGCCCTCCCTGCCACAGCACACACTACTGGACTCAGTAACTAGTTGCAATGGCCAAACAACTGAAAGAAAATGCCATCAGAGATTCTATATAATAGAGAAGTAACCGGTTACAATTTAGAATGAGAAACAATCCAGAAAATACTTGGGCCCTTCTCAGGCGAGTGTCAAAGTTCTTTAGCTCCACTGGTAAGTGCACAGTCACCCCACTTCACCAGTAAGCCTTGGCCCAAAAGTGTTTAGTTCTCTTACTCTACAGGCTGCTGTTTCTCTGCGGCTGCTTCACACCTCTGTGTTCCAGCTCTGTGTCCATGGCCTAGGTGGTTCCCAGCACGGGGACCTGGAGTCCGGAGGGTGGTACTCTGGGCTTCTCCTCTTGGTGGAAATCAATTCCCTGCCCTCTGCTCATATATGTCCCTCTTTTTCTCCTGTGAAAGGCGTGATGCAGCCAGGAGTGTTGACCCGAATGTGGCCTGTGCTAATCCTGTCCACTAGCCTACTTTAAAACCTACATTAAAAAAAAAAAAAAAGCCTCATTAGGACAGGGTAGAACTGCCCCTGTGGGGTTCTGAGCCCCGTCTTTCTCCCTCCGAGTGGCTGGCGGTTTCACACTGCTGACTTTGAAGGGAGCAGCCCAGGGTGTAAGCACTCCAGCACCGGGGCTTCTCCACAAACTTCAATTGATCCTTATTAGCATAACCTAATCTTGCCTTGGTAACACGTAAGGGTTAGGACATGTAGCACACGAGCTGGAGGATTATTATATCAGGTCACACAATGAAAGACCATCACACCGTGCTGACAAGCTGGCCTCATGTAGATGATCCCGACCTCCAACCATCATATCACGGGTCCCACACACCTGGTCTCGCCCAGTCACCATGTGGGAGACCCCAAGACTGGCTAGAAGGGCCGTCTTAACTAATTCTTCCCCACAACCTGTCGTTTGTATTTGAGAGCCCGTCCGTCCTTTATGCTGCCAGAACTGTGGCAGCCTCGGCCCTCCGAGGCTTACTGTCTGCAGACAGTCTCCCTTGCTGCCTGTGAAGAGAATTGTGATGTGGGACCGCTGGCCACCCAGAGCTCTGGTGAAGCCCGGGGATGCTCTACTCTCCGTCCTCGGAGAAGCCAATTGAGCCCTTGCCTGAGGAGTGGTCTGAGTCTCGAGCCCTCTGCCACCACCTGCCCCCACTCGCCCCATGTACATGAAGAAAGATGTGGAAGGGCCCCTCCGTGAAAGATTACTCAGGACACCGCCACTAGCCAGGGCTGGAGGAGAGAGGGTCAGGTTCCAGTTCATGCCCAAGCCCCTTCTCCCCTCAGCTAAGTTCTTTTGGAGGAGGGGTGTGTATGTGTTTTTTGGTGGGGACTTGTAGACCAGATGCTCATCAGGATCTAATTGTTCTCCAACAGCACCAATTTCCTGGGCTTGACCCAGGATACCTTTATTCCACTGAGCCTATTGCACAAGAACCAGGAAGCAGCCCATGATACCCCCCGCAATCTCCTGTGTAGACAAGGACAGGTTGAGTCAACCGACGGAGGCCACGTGATTTCCCTGAGTAAAGTTATTTAAATTGATGGGCACTGACTCAGGGCTGTGTGAAAGCTATTTATGAGAGACCTGTATAATAATCAGACAATTTCAAGGGCGCTGCAAGGTAACTCTTAATTTGTCTTCCATAAAAAGTTTTCTCAGCTTGAATTAGCTTTGATCTGAAAGTCCTCAGGCTTCCCCTCTGCTCATCCCTTCCAGCTGCCTTTTTCCCCCACCACAGGGAAGTCCTTGGCTAGCATTTGTTCAGTGCCAGGCAGAATTCCACCAGACTGTGGCAGCAAAGGACTGGACCAGTGATTCCAGATGTCACATCTGTTCTGTTCCATCAAGAGGAGGAATGGTGTCCACAAAGCTCACCGACCAGCACAGTACACAGCAGTGCAGAGAGGCCGCTGAGTTGGGGCAAATGACCCCTCCCACGTCGGGCTGGCCCCTGCCTTCTCGGTTAGTTCATCTAAGTGTTACTGTCACCTGTGCCTCTGCCCCTGGAAACGTCACAACATTATCCACAGGATCCAGAGTGCTGCTCTGAGACCCTTGAGGTTTGCTGAAGACTCCTCTCTGCTCCACCGGGAGACTCCCTCCCTGTGTGGTACCAACTCCACTTTCTTGGTGGTTCTAGGCTAATTCTCCCCCACCCCCACCCCCACCATACTATTTGAAATGGATTCCTTGTCCTTCAAGAATGGCAATGTCTCGCTGCGTGCGATCTCCTCTATTTTGTGTTCTCGAGCCAAAACCCCAAACCAAACTCATGGTTAAGGTCATCTGCTTGCTGCCAGCTCACAGAAACCCAAAAGAACAGGCTAGGACTGCCCCTGTGGGTTTCCGAGCCTGTCACCCTAGGGGGTAGAAAACCCCATGCAGACACTGCTTCTGGAGGCAGCCCCACTTGGGAATTCCTTCCGGGAGGAGCACATGCTCTGATGCCCACTGCCCCTGGCACCCCTCAAAAAACCCTAAGGTACAAGAACCAACCTCTAGCATCTCCCACTTGGGGACCTTTGCAGACCAAGCCCACAGCCGCTGCTGGTGAATGACATCAGACGGGTCACGATCCCATAGGAGCGCAGCGCAGCACTGCCCTGCAGGGTTTTGAAGTGTATGGGTGCTTTGGGAAGCAGGTGGCCATAGCTTTCTCCTTCAGTGTCTGGTGGGCTCTAACATCCAGCTTCTGGGTGAACAGCCTAATGCTCTAACCACAGCACCACCAGAGCTCCCATGGGGCCCCTACAACCAGACGCCCTCTCACAGGAGGCTGTGTAGCCCCCATCCTTAACACAGTCATCACACTGGTGGGTGAGGGCTTTCCTTCAGGAGGGCATTGAAGACAAGATTTGGCTCAGATAAAAAACTCTGAGAAAACTCTGTCTGTCTGCTTGGGAGTGAGCCAAGATAGATAGGTTGTCACCAAGTGCTCCTCCGGACTCCATCATGGGTTCTGGGGAGGGATTGGCATTAAGACTGAAGTGGAGGACATCACTGGTTCGGCTGGCGAAGAGAAGGAGCTGAGTCACTGGTGATGCTGTGCAACCCCCTGTGGGTTGTCCAGGCTGGACAGCAGGAGAAAGCCCAGCCTTTCTCCCGAGGAGCTGTTGGTGGCTTTGAAGGGCTGACTGTGCAGACCGCAGTCCACCTCATAGCCACTGCACCACCAGGGCTCCATGTTTAGGATTTGTGAAATATCCCACGCTCACAGTGTTCTTGTTTCTGCCAACCCTGCCTTACCTAGAAGTTGTACTTGGTCCTGTCCCTGGGGCACCTGGGCAAAGAGTAGCATTTGCCTTCCAGGTTTGTATGTAGGATGAAGAAAGAAGCAGCAGTTGTGCAAAATTTCAAGATCTGACAACGGCCCAGAATGCATCTTGCTAAAAGTGGATCGATGTCCACATAATCGCCATTCCCTGCAACCCCTGCTCCTCTGGTTTAAACTTCAGTGCTGGGATTCAGCCCTTACTGAAACCCCCCTTGTACTCACTGCTCTGATCACCATGCCTGTCTGCGCTCTTGCGCGTCCATTACTGCATTAGGCAGCGAGCTCACCTCGCTGTCTGTCTGCTTGGGAGTGAGCCAAGATAGATAGGTTGTCACGAAGTGCTCCTCCGGACTCCATCATGGGTTCTGGGGAGGGGTTGGCATTAAGACTGAAGTGGAGGGCATCACTGGTTCGGCTGGCGAAGAGAAGGAGCTGAATTCTACAGGAATGCGCCCCAGTGCATGGCTAGTTTCTTTTCCCACCCCCTCCCCACCTCCCCCAGGCAGCTGGAAACAACCTCTCCCTTTGTCTGGGGTTCTTGTACAGAATAATCCTCCTGAGGGACAATGTATTCTCTGTGCCCTGTGAACACAGGAGCCGTGCGAGCTGATCCCAGCACCAGGCAGGACAGAGGCCGAAGCTTTCCAAACGCCCACCCCGGGTCGGTTCTTGATTGTGATCCAGAGAAACTGCTAAGGGGGTATACATTTCTTTCCCTCTGCCTTGGGCATTTGTTCTGGATTTCGGGGAATAACCCATTGAAGGTTTGTGCTGTCAGCATTCGGATCAGGGATTGTGGTTCCTTGACTGTTCAGTCCTGAAGATAAATTGTGCCAAACTGCCAGAAACCTGGCGTCACTCGTCATCAGTGTACAGAGGCTGACACTTGTAGAGGATTTCCCAGCTTGCAGCCCAAGCTTTCTGATGGGAGTAGAAGGCAGACTCAAGTCGTTTGACAGGGCCACGGTGCCCCAACATGGAGCTGGAGTTGGTCGTGCAGAAGAAGCTTTCTCTCTGCTTTCCTTTAACTTCTGCCCCTTGTTCTTGAGCTCCTGCATGTTACCCCGGTAGATCGCGGGTCCCTATTGTGGTCTTTTGATGAGTTCACATCCTCTCGGGATGTCATTATGACCTGGAGGCTTCTCTGAGGTCTGTCAAGAGCAAGTGATCTGATTTCTCCATCCCTTTACTCGTCAGATGACCTGGATGATTATCTCTGGTTTCTTCAGTCTCTAGCAATAAATTCCCAGGCTCATTCGCCTCAAGGAGGAGTTCTGTTTTCCTAGACTATAGGTTGGCATACTAACCTACAATAACATACTAAATGTCCCTCTAACCCATGGCCCTGAACTTATTTGCCAGCTTTCACATAGTCTTATAATGAAAACTCATGGATGCAGAAATTGCTTAGCAGATGTGTCTTTTTCCCTCCCAGACGTCCCTGTCTTTTGCACTAGACAAAACGTTGGTGCCAGAGGAACTCTTCTGATAGACAGTGAATTATACTTTTTCTCTATGATGAATCACTTTTCATCCCTGCGGAATCAAATCTCATATGCCCAGGGATGCTCCCTTTGTTTGTCTGGGTAGATTAGAGAAATTCAGGGACACACATATGTGTGTAAGGAAGAGGTTTATATAAAGAGCAACTGAACATTGAGAAAACACCCCAGGCCAGTCCAGATCAAGTTCATAAGTCTGATACTAGCTCATAGGTCCAACACCAATCTGTCAAGTCCTCTTCAGATTCACGAAACACACACAATGATGCTTAATGCAGGAAGACCACAGGCTAATGGGAGGGAACTCTTGTAGCTCCAGTGGCATTGTAAGCATCTCGGCATTAGCAGGGGTCTCCACCTGGCTTCGCCATGTCCAGGGTTCTGGCTGCATCAAGGTAAGTCCATACGACTTCTCCAGCTCCCAGGGTGCAGAGAGAATGTATCTTCCACTTCCAAAGAGGGAATCACAGAGTTCCCAGAATTCTCAAGAGAAGGCCATGCCCACAGAGGCTATGATCTGATTGACAGACGGCTCTACCCCTCCACTCTTCATTCCATCACATCCCAAATTTTCACCAGATTATGTAACTACCATGCTTCCCTTTCTTTTCCCTTTGCCATTTTACTGCCTTCCCTTGCTCTCCCTCTAGTGTCCCAAGTGTGTGGGTCATTTTGATTCTCTGTCTTTTCACTATCACCACCACCATTTTTTTCAACCACTTTTTAAAAAGTGAAATGTGTGTGTGTGTGTGTGTGTGTGTGTGTAGATAGAACACATGTGGGATTCAAAAATTTCATGGGGAAATGGAATTACAATTCATGGAGTTTTCCTATGAAATATTTGAAGCCCCTTTGGGCATCATTTTACACATTTTTATGTGTAAAATCCAGTGTTGTGCAGCTGTCCCCGCTATCTGTTTATAAAACTTTTTCATCACGACATTATCTATTGAGCATTCCTGGTTTCTGTCTTCCCCCACATCTTGTAACAGTCATCTACTTTCTGTCTTTTGTATATTTGTTTATTTTATATAAGTGGGATCAAAAAACTTATTTTTGTGTGCCTGGCATATTTTGTAAGCATGATGTTTTGAAAGTTCATCTGTATCGTAGCATGCCCTAGAATAGGGGTCCTCAAACTTTTTAAACAGGGTAGTTCACTGTCCCTCAAACCGTTGGAGGGCCAGACTATAGTTAAAAATAAACAAACAAACAAAAAACCAACAATGAACAAATTCACTGCAGCCCAGGATGAGTTGGCTATTAAGCAGGAAGGCAGCGGGTGGCAAAAACACCTGGTGGGCCGCATGTGGCCAGCAGGCCGTAGTTTAAGGACCTCTACTCTAGAACATCACTCTTTTTAAATAGTTAAATATTTAATTATTTTGCTTTGTTTTTGTTTTTCTTTTTTTGGGGGGGGGCATCACTGCCCCCTGGTGGTGGGAGTAGGAGGCCCAGCCTTGCTGCTGGATTTGAACCTCCAACCCAGTGGGTCACAGTCCCGCGCACAACCACTACGCCACCGGGGCACAGCCCTGTTTTTCTTTTTTTTTTAAGTTTTATTGGCCCCTCATCCTCATGTCAAACAATTCAATAATTCATATCAAGAAGCGTTGTGTAATTATCATCACAATTCTAGAGCATTTTCATCTTCCTTGTATTCATTGTCATTCATGTAATTCTTATTTCTAATTGTGAAAAAAGATACAACAAAACCATCTCCCAAACCGTCATCTTTCTCCCGTGGATCAGTTGGTGGGTTTGAACTATCGACTCTGCTGTTCGCAGGCCAAGGTTCAACCCACTTCACCCGACTCCTTTCAGAGGCCCTGTTGTTTTGTTAGGGGTCCGATGGCACCGTGGCGATGCTTTGGGCTTCTAACATGGAAATAAACGCTTGGAAACCACCAGCCACTCTGCAGAAGAAAGATGGGGCTCTTTTCAGGCATCAAAGTTAGTCTCTCTGGGCCTCTGCTCACAGCCTCTCAACGCAAGGACGCTTTGTTCTAGTAACCGTGCATTCCGCAAAGAAAGCTGGTGGTGCTATCCAAGATACAGCGGCGGGGATCTTAAAGTCTTGGAGTTAAACAAGCGGCCACCTAGCAGAGAAGCAACACGCCGACAGGGAAGCACACCAGCCCGTGGCACGCATGAGATGCCAATGGGATCAGGTAACGCACCAGAAGACCCCAAACAAAAATTGTTGAGAATGTGGGGGGTTGAGAATGGAGCAGAGACCCCAAACCTATCTGTCGACAATGGGACACCCCTTCACAGAAGGGTCACAAGGAAGGGATGAGTGAAAAAAGGCGCAATATAGCACTGATGAAACACACCGTTCCTCTGGTTCCTTGAGGTTTCCTCACCCCAGTCCTGCCTTTCACTTAGAGCTAGAACAGATCATGTCCACTGGTACAGATAAGAGCTCAGGACATGCAGAATCCAGGTCACACAAACCCCTCAGGAACAGAAATGGGAGTAGCAATACCAGGAGGGTCAAGGGAAGATGGGGACAGCAGGGGAGGAAGGGGAAACCAATTGCAATAATTGACACACAACTGCCACTACCCCCTCACGGGGAACAAAGAACAGAAAGCGTGGGTGGAGGGAGACAGCAGTCGGCGTGAGAGATGGAAATAATTTATCAAGGGGGAGAGGGAGGGGAAGCAAAGAAGAGCTCCTAAGGACTCAAGTAGAAAGTAAGTGTTCAGAAAATAATGATGGCAATGTAAGTACAAATAGACTGGATACACTTGATGTGTGGATTGTTATAAGAACGGTAAGAGCACCTAGTAAAGTGAGCTTTTAAGTACACAAAAACCTCGTGAATGGAAGCAGAATATTTTAGAGATAGTGCCAAACGACGAGCCCATCAGGTCAGAAGGATTTGAAAATATGAAGCCTGCACTCTCAAAGTCAGCCCTAATGCTATTGATGACGTAAAACCTGTGGGAGTCAAGGACTTTCAGTGATCGATAGGGCATGGCTCAAAATGAGAAGGAACAACTGCAAGTGTCTATTAATAATTAGAACTTGGGATGTACAAAGTATGAGAATCTATAAAATTGGAAGTCAATAAAAATGAAACAAAGATCAGTATTCTAGGCCTGAATAAGCTGAAGTGGATTGATCCGGCTATTTTGAATCAGAAAAGCAAATGGTTTCCTATGCCTGGGAATGAGAGATTCTAAAGGAATGACATTGCATTCATCATCAAAAAGGATATTTCAATCTTTCTTGAAGAACAATGCTGCCTGTAATAGGATAATGTCTATTCATCTTTAAGGGAACCCAATTGATATAACTATTACTCAAATTTACATACCAGCCATTAAAGTTCCAGATCCAAACCAAACTCACTGCCATTCAGTCAATGCCAACTCATTTAAGCATCAAGAATATCCTGAACTCACAGTGCACAAGATAGAACTGCCCCTGTGGGTTTTCAAGACCGTCACTCTTTATGGCAGTAGAAGGCCTTCTCTTTCTCCCACAGAGCTGCTGGTGGGCTTGAACTGCTGAACTCGGGGCTAGCAACCCAACTGATAACCACTGCACCACCACAAAACTAGTGATGCAGAGGGGCTGAGCCCCGGTGGCGCAGTGGTTGTGCGTGGGACTGCGGCCCACTGGGATGGAGGTTCAATTCCCGCTCACAGGAGCAAAGACTGGGCCTCCTACTCCCACCACCAGGGCAGTGATGCCAAAAAAAAAAGTGATGCAGAAATCAAAGAATTCTACTTATGTATTCAGTCTGAAATTGATCAAGCATACCATCAAGATGAACTGATAATTATTAACTATTGGAATGTGAAAGTTGGAAACAGGAAGAAACAATAGCTGGAAAACCTGATCTTGGTGATATAAATGAAGCTGGAGATTGCATGATAGAATTTTGCAAGACCAATGACTTCTTCATCGCAAATACCTTTTTTTGCAATCATATTAGAGGAGACTATATACCTGGACTTCCCCAGATGGAACAAACAGAAGTCAAATGACTACATCTGTGGAAAATACCAGCAGCTGACACAAGACCGGGACTGATTGTGGAACAGACCATCTTTGGTTCATATGTAGGTTCAGGTTGAAATGAAAGAAAATGAAAACAAGTCCATGACAGCCAAAATAACTAGGATATCCCCCCCCCCCGAATTTCAAGACTATCTCAAGAGCATTATTTGTTGTATCAAACACACACTACAGAGGATCTGATGAGTTGTGGGATGACGACAGCAAGAGCATTGTTCATGAAGAAAGCGAAAAGTCATCGAAAAGACAGGAAAGAATGACAAGATCCAAGTGTATGCTAGAAGAGACTCTGGAGCTTGCACTTAATCAGACAGCCGTTAAGGAAGGAGTGATGACGTCAAAGAGCTGAATAGAAGAGAGACCAACATTAGCATGAAATGTGCAAAGACCTAGCACTAGAAGACCACAAAGGAAGGCTTCCCACGCGGTCCAGTGGTTAGGAGTCCTGGTTTTCACCCAGAGAACCACAAAGGAAGAACAAGCTCAGCATATCTTAAGCTGAAAGAACCAAGAAAAAATTCAAGCTTCAAGTTGCAACATTGAAAGATACCGTGGGCAAAATAATGAAAGATGCAGGAAGCACCGAAAGAAGATGGGAAAAAATACACAGTCACTGCAGCCAAAAAGAGCTGGTCGCCATGAAAGGGGCAGCTTATGAGCCAGAACCAATAGTACTGAAGGAGAAATTCCAGCTGCACCGAAATCATTAACCAAAAACCAGGTTCCAGGAATTGATGGAATCGCATTTGAAAAGTGTCAACATCTGAGGAAACACTGGGAGCACTCATTTATGCCAAGCAATTTGGAAGATAGTTATTTAGCCAAATAACTGGAAGAGTCCCATATTTGTACAAATTCCAAAGAAATGACACCTGACAGAATATGAAAATTACAGAACAAAGCATTGATAGTCACTTGTCTGTCAGTTCTTCATCCTGTGGTGGCTTTTGTGATGCTGGACACTATGTCGTTGGTATTTCAAATGCCAGCTGGGTCACCCAAAGTCAACAGGTTTCAACTGAACTTTACCACTTTGGAGGAAAAAGTAGCAGAAAACCTTATGCACAGCTTCAAAGGGATTTTCCAATACTGAGACTAAACAAAGGAGAGAGAGCATGGTTCAGGCCTGAGCACAGTCAAAATGTGACTGACAAGCAGCTGATTTCTTGGAAGGGAGTCGACCTTGGTGACCTGAGTGTGATATGGCCTTCAGGAGTGGAGCCGAAGGGGATCTTCGTTTACTAATGGGGTCGACTCAAGGGAAAGAGAAACTTAAGTCTTAAGCTACTTAAGTCTTCTAATGACTGGAACTTGGATGGAATGTGTGAAGTGTGAATTTAGAAAATTGGGACTAGTCAAAAATGAAATGGAGTACATGAAGATTGAGATCCTAGGCAGTAGTGAACTGAGACTGGTATGGACCATTTAAAATCAGAAAATCATATGATTTACTAAGCCAGGAATAATGCAATCAAGAATGGTGTGGCATTCATTGTTGAAAGAGTCTTGCTAAATCCATCATAAAGTACAATGCTGTGATTGGATTATATCTATCCATCTTCAGTGAAATCCAGTCGATATGACTACTATCCAGCTTTATACACTAACCACAAACTAGTAATAAAGAAATTGAAGGATTCTACCCTCAGCTTCAGCTGGAAGTTTATCAAACTCATAGTCAAGATGCATTGATACTTAGTGATTGGAACACAAGAAATTGGACACAAAGAGGAAGGAACAGTAGTTGGAAAATATGGACTCGGTGATAGAAATGACGCTGGAGGTCACATGACAGAATTTCATAAAACCAAAAACTTGTTCATAGCAAATATCTTGCTTCAACTCAGTGGACCTGCAACATGGACTTCTCCAGGTAGAAGACACAGAAATAAAATTGACTACATCTGTACAGAGAAATAAAATTGACTACATCTGTGGAAAGAGAAGATGAAGTACCTCAATATCAGCAGCTAAAACCAGGCCAGGGGCTGGCCAAATCAGCAACTAAAATCAGGGCAACAGAGACCAGTTCTTGGAGAAGGGTATCAACTACTAATATGATTATATATGTCCATATATATGTTCAGTGTAAAGCTGAAGAAAATTCAAACAAGTCCACAAGACCCAAACAACTTTGAATATATCCTACCTGAATTTCAAGAACTTCTCACGAACAGATTTGACACATTGAACACTAATGACAGAAGACCTGTTGAGCTGTGGGAGGACATGAAGACCATCATTCATGAAGAAAGCAGGTCATTAAAAAGAAAGGATCAGAGTGGACATCAGAAGAGAGTCTGAAACTTGCAATTACTAATCAAAGAAATTGGAAGAAAGAGTGAAGTCAAGGAGCTGGATAGAAATTTTCAAACGGCAGCTCGAGAAGACAAAACCAAATATTATAACAAAATGTACAAAGACCTAGAAGTAGAACACCAAAGGTGAAAACACACTCAGAATATTGGAAACTGAAAAAATTCAAGAAGGAAAACAAGCCTCAATTCTGAAAGTTTCAAGAGGCAAAATATTGAATGATGCAGGAAGTATAAAGAGAATATGGGAAGAATACACAGTGATCCCGAAATGGTGCACAGAAAGAACTGGTGCACCATTTCAGAAGATCGCATCTGAACAAGGACCAATGCTAATGAAGGAAGAAGTTCAAATTGCCTTGAAAGCATTAGCCAAAACCAAGGCACCAGAAATTGATGAAAAACTGAAGAAGCAATGGCTATGCCAGGAAATTTGGAAGACAGCCACTTGGTCAACCAACTGAAAGAGATACATATTTCTGCCCATTCCAAAAAAAGGCGACCCAAGAGAATGCTCAAACTATAGAACAATATCATTGATATCACACACAAGGAAAATTTTGCTGGAGATCATCCAACAATGATTGCAGCAACACATGGACAGCACACTGCTCGAAGTTCAGGCTGGATTCAGAAGAATACGTGGAACAAAGAATATCATTGCTGAGAACAGCAGATTGATGCTGGCTCAAAGCAGAAAATACCAGAAAGATATTTACTTGTGTTTCATTGACTCTGCAAAGGTATTCAGCTCTGTGGACCACAATGGACTGTGGATAATCTTGAGAAGAATGGGAATTCTGAAACCTTTCATTGTGCTCATTCAGAACTTGAACACGGATCAAAAAGCAGTTGTGTGAACAGAACTGGGGAAGACTGCATGGTTTAAAATCAGAAAAGGCATTTGTCAGGATTGTATCCCCTATCATACTTCTTCAGTCTGTATGTTGAGTAATCATCAGAGGTGCTGGATTATACAAAAAAGAATATGGCAACAGGGTTGGAGGAAGACTTATTAACAAAATGTGATATGCAGGTGACACAACCTTGCTTGCTGAAAGTGAGATGGACTTGAAGCACTTGCTGATGAAGATCAAATTAAAACCTTCAGTCTGGATTGCAATTCAATGTAAAGGAAATCCAAGTCCTCACAATTGGACCAGTAGGTAACATCATAATAAACAGAGGAAAGGTCATGAATTTCATCTAGCTCGGATCTAAAGTCAATAGAAGTAGAAGGCAAGAGACCAAGGGATACATTGCATCTGGTAAATTGGCTGCACATGACCTCTTTAAAGTGTTGACAAGCAAGGGTTTACCTTGAAGACTAAGGTAACCTTGATAGAAACCATAGTGTTTTCACTCACCTCATGTGTGTGTGAAAGTTGGGCAGTGAATAAAGAAGACTGAGGAAGAATTGATGCATTTGAATTGTGGTGCTAGTGTAGACTATTGCTAGTACCATGGACTTAAAAAGAACAAACAAATTTATCTTGGAAGAAGTACAGTACAACCAAAATGCTCCTTAGAGGCAAGGATGGTGAGACTTAGTCACATGTATTTTGTCTGTTACCAGGGGAGACCAGTCCCTGGAGAAGGACATTATGCTTGGTAAAGTGGAAGGGCAATGCAAAAGAGGAAGGTCCTAGATGAGATGGATTAATACAGTGGCTGTAATCATGGGAATCCTAATTCCCGCACATTTTTGCAAACACTGATCCTTCATTCTTTACAATAAGTCATTTCTCTGGTCTTCACCCATTATCATGGTCCCGGTTAGTGTTCATTTACTATCTCTGTCATGTGAAAGACCCTTCTTGACCCAATATCCCCAATTACCCTCATACCTTATACTCATTCATTCATGATCTTGAAATGATTAATCCACAATCCTTACTTATGTCCATTCTGAATAAAGCTGATGCAACAAAATGAGGTAATTTTGAACGATAGCATTAGTATTATATGTAAGTAAAATTTTGCTGAAGGTAATTTTTAAATGGTTGCAGCTATGCATTGACAAGGAGCTACCAGATGTTCCACCTGAATTCAAAAGGGGAAGCAATGCAAGGCATATCATGACTGACATAGATGGATCTGGATGGACAGCAGAGAATACCAGAAAGATGTTTTATTGACATTCGACTTTTTGATCACAAACTATGTATAACTTTTAGAAGAATGAATGGGAATTCCAGAATACGTCATTGTACTTACACAGATCCTGTACATCATAGAGTTCCAAACTTATTTGGCCTACCACCCCTTTTTCAGAAAAAAATCACTCAGCATTCCCCATCAATTATACACTGAGGGAGAGGGGAGCTGATACCAAGGGCTTAAGTAGAAAGCAAATGTTTTGAGAATGATGATGACAACAAATGTACAACTGTGCTTGACACAATGGATGGATGGATGGCTTGTGATAAATGTTGTACAAGCCCCTAATAAAGTGATTTAAAAAACAAAAAAACATTGTAGTAGTCCCTATGAAAGGATTTTCCCTTCCAGCTCCCTGGGGTGTTATCACCCACTGTGGGAAACTGCTGTACATAGACCATGAGGCAGTCATTTGAATGGAACTAAGGGATACTACGTGGTTTAAAATCAGGAAAGAAACGCCTCAGGGCTGTATCCTTTCATTGTACTTATTCAATCTGTATACTGCACAAAAGATCTGAGAAGACCGTAAGAAAAACCACAGCATCAGGATTGGAGGAAGGCTTATTAACAACCCTCAATGCTTCACTCTTGCCTGCTGAAAGTGAGAAAGACTTGAAGCACTTGATAAAAATCAAAGACTACATCCTTCAATATGGATTGTGGCTCAATGTAAAGAAAACCTAGATCCCCATAACTAACCAATAGACAAACAGAAAAGATGAAAGTTGCCAAGGTTTTCATTTTGCTTGAGCCTACAACCAATGCCCGTGGAACCAGTAGTAAAGAAATCAAATGACATGTTGCATGGGGCATATCGGCTGCACAACATCTCTAAAGTGCTCAACAAAAGGGTGTCACTTTGAGGACCAAGGTGTACCTGACCCAAGCTATAGTTTTTCATTTGCCTCAGATGCTTATTGCACAATGAATAAGAAGGACTAAGAAGGGATGCAATCGGGCTGAGCCCCGGTGGCGTAGTGGTTGTGCGCGGGACTGCGGCCCACTGGGACGGAGGTTCAATTCCAGCAGTGGGGCTGGGCCTCCTACTCCCACCGCCGGAGAGCAGTGATGCCCCCCCCCAAAAAAAAGAAGGGATGCAATTGAATTATGATGCTGGTGAAGACTGTTGGAAGTACCCCGGGCATCCAGAAGAGCAAATTAATCAGTAGTATGAGAAGTAAAGCAAGAATGCTCCTCAGAACTGAAGATCCTGAGACTTCATTTCACATACTTTGAATATGTTATCAGATCAGTCCCTGGGGGAGGATATAATACTTGGTATATGAGAAGGGCAGCAAGAAAGAGGAAGACCCTGAATGAAATGAATTGACACAATGGACTCCAATTTAACAATTAAGAGCATGGCACAAGATCAGGCAGTGTTTTGTTCTTTCCTTGCTATGAATCAGAACTGAACAGCAACAACAACAAACCCTATCTCCGTTCCCACACCCCCATGCACTCTCAGGCCCTGCTGTTAAGCTTCTACTTCCACTCCAGCCCCTGTTCTCTAGGGGCTACCTCCAGAGAAGTCTTTTCCTGTCTCATAACACTTGATCTCTACACAGAATTTAACATTGCTGATCATTTCCTTTCATTGTCCTTCTTCCCCCTGAGAGTCTAAAGACATACAGTCTCCTTGTTCTACCCTTCGAATCATCTGTCTCAGCAGTTTTGGGGGCTTTTACACCATTGTCTGCTGCTGCTGCTTCTTTTAAATCACTTTACTGGGGGCTCTTACAGCTCTTATAACAGTTAATACATTAATTACATCAAACACATTTGTATATAGGTTGCATCATCATTTTCAAAACTTTTCTTGCTACTTGAGCTCTTGGTATCAGCTCCTCTTTTTACACACACTCCCCCACTCATCCAGCCTCATGAACCCTTGATAAATTATAAATTGTTATTATTTTCATATATTTCATATTATTTTCACTGTCTGCTGACTCCCTCCACCCATGTTTCTGTTGTCCACTCCCCTGGGGTGGGGGTGGGACTGAGTTATACGTTGATCCTTGCGATCAATTTCCCCTTTCTCCTCCCGCTCCCCTCCTACACTCAGGGTATCGATACTCCCATTATCATTCCTGGGGGGTTTAATATGTCCTGGATTCTGTATGTTGAGAGGTCTTATTTGTACCAGTGCACCTACTCTGGTCTAGCTGAATTTGTAAGGTAGAACTGGGGTCATGGTAGTGGGGGGTGGGGGGCGGTTAAAGAACTAGAGGAATTTTGTGTTTTGTTTGTGCTATCCTGCACCCTGTCTGACTTGTCCCTTCCTCTGACTCTACTGTGGGGGAGGTCCAACTGTCTAGAGATTGGCTTTGGATTTCGACTCTGACATCTCTTGATGGTATAAAAATGGCTGTTTGTTTTGGGTCTTCGGATGCTTGATACCTGATCCTATTGACACCTCATGATCACAGAGGCTGGTGTGCTTCTTCCCTGTGGACTTTGTTGCTTCCCTGCTAGATGGCTGCTTGTTTATCTTCAAGCCTTTGAGACCCCAGACACTATATCTTTTAATAGCTGGGCACCATCAACTTTCTTCACCACATTTGCTTATGCACCCATTTTGTCTTCAGCCATCACATTAGGAAGGTGAGCATCACAGAATGCCAGGTTAGTAGAACAAAGTGTTCTTGTGTTGAGAGAGTACTTGAGTAGAGGCCCAATATCCATCTGCTTCCTTAACACTTAACATATATGTACATAGGCCTATATTCCTAGCATTATATATTAATACATTTACATATATACATACCTGTATTTATACCTCTATGAATGTCTTTTGCCTCCTAATTCTTTCCTCTATTTCCTTTTATTTTCCTCCTGTCCCACTATCATGTTTGACCTTTATTTGGCTCTCAGTAATTCCTCTCAGCTACATTGCCCTTGAACAGACCTCACCAGGCATTCTACATCCTCCTCACCATCGATTTTAGATCTCTTGTTGTTCCCTTGTCGCTGAGTTTGTTGACTCCCCTTTCCCTCCCCTCCCCCTACTCCACATCTCCCTGGTCCCCCCAGAACTGTCAGTCTCACAGTTTTTACCTTGGGATTGTTTATCTTGCCTATGTTATTAGATAGACATGAAAAAGCAAAGGAAGAAAGGGCCTAGCAATGGTTTCAGGTTTGTCTACTGTCCCTTATGTATGTTTTTCGTTGGAATCTGATGAGGCGCCAAGCCCTGCCCTCCGAGTCTGAAGTCTGCTTTCAGGATTCCTCGGGGACTTTGTTGCTTTGCTCCCCTTGCTGCTCTGCTGTACTTCCTTCATGTATTTGCCCCAGTGTGTAAGGGTGGGGGAGAGTGTCAGATCCTCACTCTGTGTCTCCAGTTCTGTCTGCTTGCTTCTTGAATGCTGTTATCTCTTTGTGTGTGTGTGTGTGTGTGTGTGTGTGTGTGTGTGATCACTGCCCTGGTGGGAGTAGGAAGCCCAGCCTTGCTTCTGTAAAGCTGCGGCTAGATTTGAACCATCACCCCTGTGGGCCGCAGTCCTGCACACAACCACTGTGTCACCAGGGCTCAGCCTGAATGATGTTATCCCTTAAGACTGTCCTTAACTATGAATCCTTGTTCCACATGCCC
>PVJH01006185.1:91505-104497 GCA_004026705.1 Nesogale talazaci
AGCCCCCAATAAAATTTAAAAAAAAAAAAAAGTAATCCAGAAGCGGCTGTCTTATTTGAGAGGAAGTCTTTTATTTTTTTTGAGAGGGGGCGGGCATCACTGCCTCTGGTGGTCGTGGGAGCTACCAGCGCTACTCCTGAGAGCCACTGCTGGATTTGAACCGCCAAGCCTGAGGGCCGCAGTCCCGCACTCAACCACTTACGCCACCTAGGCTCAGCGGTGAGGAAATATTTTTAAAGGATGCAAAAGCCTTATGCAGGCATTGAGAGAAAATAGACCTGAATTTCGCATTTGGAACCAGTCCCTTCAGACACAACTACCAGTTCTTAGGGATCTCTATTCACTCTCTTTTTGTTGTTGTTGTTAAAGCATTACGTTCACTATATTGAAAAGGTTTGCGGGCTGAGCCCTGGGGGCGTAGTGGTTATGCGCGAGACTGCGGCCCACTGGGACGGAGGTTCAATTCCAGCAGTGGGGCTGGGCCTCCTACTCCCACCACCGGAGAGCAGTGATGTCCACCCCCCCCCCCCCAAAAAAAAAAAAAGAAAGAAAGAAAAAGGTTTGCAAAGCAGTTCAGATTCCTTAGAAGGGCAAGCAGGAGTCTGTGTGTTCTAAGACCCTGCTGCCCCCAGCCTTAGCTTTTGTATTTTCTCGCCGCCTCCTGTATTCAGAAGCCATACACTCTTCGGATGGCTTCCTGAGCGTTTCCATCGAGTTCAAGTCTCCCCTCTTTTATTCCCATCGTTCTCTCAGCGTGGAACACTTCGCCCCATCTTTCTGTCTGATGAACAGAGGGTCTGCTTTCAAAATTCCCTTCCCACTTCACCGCTCTGTGAAGCTTTCTATGTATTGGCAACGCCACTTCCGCCAGGTATAGTTACCGGTGCTTACCTTGCTATGCTCCGCTTTTGTGGTTTGTAAGAAATTATTCCAGCTCTTGCTATACTTTATCCCCCTCCCCAGCCCCCCAAGTGCAGACAGCCTCAAGTGCTTCTCAGAGGTGAGGATGGCAAGGCTTTGTTTTACCTACATTGGCCATAGCTTCGGGAGACACCAGGCTCTGGAGAAGGACACCGTGTTTGGGGCAGTGGAGGGACAGCGAACAAGAGGAAGGCCCTCCGTGAGAGGGATTGGCACAGTGGCTGAACCGTGACTCCGGCATAGGAGCGAGGGTGAGGGTGGAGCCGGTGCAAGCAGAGTCGCATCCTGCCGGACACAGGGTTGCATGGATCAGACTGACCCAGTGGCACACCCAACAACCCTACCAACGGAGCGTCTGCATTTGAACCTCCTTGAGGCCTGTGCGATCTTCGGCATAACCATGGCCATGCCTGGCATACGTATGCGTGTGGCCCAGGAGGAAGACTTTAAATGGGGACTGCTGCTATTACTATTATTGCTACTACTATTTATTCAATTTTTGCAAGGTAGTATCGTATAGCATTTTTGTCCAAAGAGTCGATTCTAGTATCAGACGATCAGTTCAAATCCTAGTCATGCCATGTACTAGTTGTAAGCAATTTACAAGTTAATCACATTTTGGGGTCATCCCTAAGGATGATAATGACAGTGGCTATTTCATGGGATTGATGTGAGGATCAAATGAGCTCATTCATGTCCAGTGTTTAGCAGAATGCTCGGCAATAATAAGCCGAAACCCAACCTGATTTCAACTCATGGCAACGTCACATGTGTCAGAGTAGACTTGTGCACCTTAAGAGTTTGCCATAACGGGTGTATTTATTCATTTTAATAACTGGTTTATTGAAAGCAGATCACCAGGCCTTTCTTCCAAGGTACCTCTTTCTGGGTGGATTCAAACCACCAAATGTTCCTTAAAAAAAAAGAAAGAAAGAAAGAAAGAAAGAAAGAAAAGAATCTGTATATATTGTTGTCAACAAGGTGGAGGCTTACACTTGAGATTTTTTTTTTTGATTCCAACAAAGTTGTTGAATTCTTATCAAACCTCCCACTCTTTTACCCCTCTTCTTCCTCACGAATGATATTATCTTCCCAAGTTAGCACCTGTTTATCCTCTAGCCCGTTGCTTCCTCTTCTCTCCCTTTCCTTTCCTCCCTTGGCAACCATCAAACTCTCTTTCTTTTGGTAGGAAAACTTTATCTCTCTCCCCCCTTCCACTTTTTAAACAGTGATCTCATACAATATTGATGCTTTTGTCACGAACTTCCCTCAGCCGCCTAAGCCACTTACTTACCTGTCGGCTTGCCGTACCGTGGTAGTTGTGTGTCATGAGGCTGGAAGTGGTCCTTAGAGGCAAGGATGGCAAGTCTTTGTCTTACAGAGTTTGGACACACTGTCAAGAGAGACTGGCCCTGGGAAAAGGGCCTCATGCTGGATAAAGTGGAGGGGCAGAGACGGAGAGGAAGGCCTTCCCGGAAATGGATTGACACAGTGGCTGCGTAAAGTGGGCTCGGGCATGGGATCAATTGAGAGGATGACAAGGGATGATGTAGTGTTTCATTCTGCTGTGCCTAGGGTCGCTGTGGGCTGGTACCAGCCAGCTCCCTGGCACCTTACAATAACAACTTCACTCACCATAATGTTCTCCAAATCCATCCTTGCCAGGAGTTCTTTCTCGAGTTCATTATCATTCTTTAGTGATCCATAGTATCTAGTCGTGTGTATCCATTCTTCCACCGATGGACACTTGTTTCCATCTTTTACTGCTATGAATGACGTTGTGATGAAGATGGGTGTCTGCATATCAGTGCGGGCTTTGCTTCTGATTTCCTTAGAGAATATACCAAGTAGAGGGATTGCTAGGTCATGTGGTATTTCTATTCCCACGTGTCTAAGGAAACAACACACCCCTTTACACAGCAGTTATACAGTTTTACAGTCCAGCAGTGTGTAAAGGTTCCAATCAATGTATATACCATCCCCGGTGCTTGTTATTTATTTATTTTTGCGTTAACTTTGCGATCAGTGATGGCGCAAAGCAGTACATCGTTGCTTTGATTTGCATTTCTTGGGTGGCTGGTGATCATGGACGCTTCTTCGTGTGTGTTGGTCATCTGGACGTTTTCTCTGGTGAACTGACTGTTAAACCCTTTGCCAAATTTTAAATGGGATGCTTCGTCTTTTTCTTCAGGTGTTGCAGGTTTTCTATCAGTTTTAGAGATTAGTCCCTTGTCTGATATGTCATTGTCAAAATGATTCCGTTTGCAGGTTTTTTTTTTTTTTTACTCTTCTGATGCACACAACTGTTTTATTGCTAGGAGACCCCTGTCATCTATCTGGTTTTCTGGTGTGTGCGTGTGTGTGTGTACTTATGCCTTCTATTAAGGCTCTTCACTCTGTTCCCTATTTTCCCACTTGTGATCATCAGTTGAGCATGTCCTCAGAAGCTGACTTAGCTTGACATCCACAACCATGAGAAGAGAAGAGCTCTGTTCTGGATCTGTGGCCTGCCCATGGGCCTCTGGTCTCTGGCCTGCTGTGGATCTCTAGCCTGCTCCAGATCTTCAGCCTTGCCCCGGGGCTCGGACCTACTTCGGATCTCGGGCCTGCTCTGGGTCTCCAGCCAGTAGCCCCATTCTCCTGATTTTCTGCTCTTTAATTCAGCACTGTCCATCATCTTACATCTGTCAGTGCAAGCAAGCTTACCCTCGCCTCCATAACTTCATATCCTGATAGAGATCTGACACCGCTTGCTATCGAGTGCCAGGTGAGAGATCACCCAGGCTGGGGCGGCACTGGGCAAAGGGGCACCAGGAGCAGCCAAAGCATAGGTCCCCCATGACTGCCGCACAACCCCCTGGGTCCTGCTCTCAACTACTTTGCTCCTCTTTCTTGATGGTGCAAAGCAGCCACTGACAGGCAGTGTCATTACGGCTCAAATCTCGGAGTTCATTGCCTTCCAGGTGATTCTGATTCATTTGACTCTAGTGGACAGAAGAGTACCACCCTTGTGGATTTATGAGACTGTAAATCTTTATGGCCGCGGACTGCCTCATCGTTTGCCTGTGGAGAGCCAGATGGTGGTTTCAACGTGTGGTTATGAGTGTAGCGGCCCATTGTGTAACTCTCTATGCCATCAAGGCTCCCTGGCATTATTGATAGACATTAATTTATTTCTGTCACTTTGCTGTGCTTTGTGTGCATGTTTGTGATATCGTTGATTTCCTTGTTCCTTGTATTTTTTTGTGCTGAGTTCACTTAGTGAGTTTTCTTATCAGCTTTTTCTTTGCCACTATATTGCTGTTTATTAGGTTATTCTTCTTTTCTTTTTTCATTTTAATGAGATTTCTCCGTTCCTGCTCCCATTTTCTTTGAGGCGATTATTTTCTTCCCAAGTTAAAGGCAGTCTATTCTTTCTTGCACACTGTTTGGCTTCTTCTCTGAATGTTTTATAGCTACACTATTCCCTCTATTACTTTTTAATTGTCTTCATTGTATAATGATGTATCTGGTTCAGTATTTTCAGCCTTGTAAATTTGTTTGGACTGTCACTTTAAGTGGGTTGATTTCTGGGTGGTGGTGTCTTGTATGTTGATCTCTCTTTTATGTCCACCGTTATTCATGATTTTCAATCTAAAGAACTCCCTTTATACGTTTTTGTCAGATTGTTTTTATAAATTCCTTTAACTTGGGCTGAGCCCCGGTGGCGTAGTGGTTGTGCGCGGGACTGCGGCCCACTGGGACGGAGGTTCGATTCCAGCAGTGGGGCTGGGCCTCCTACTCCCACCGCTGAGAGCAGTGATGCCCCCCCCCCCCGCAAAAAAAAATTCCTTTAACTTATCCTTATCTGGAAATATTCTTTTTTGGGGGGGCATCACTGCTCTCTGGTGGTGGGAGTAGGAGGCCCAGCCCCACTGCTGGAATTGAACCTCCATCCCAGTGGGTCGCAGTCCTGCGCACAACCACTAGGCCACCGGGGCTCAGCCCCGGAAATATTCTTATTTCTCTCTCATATTTGAGGAGTAATTTTGTTGGATGTAAGAAGCAAGATTGATAGTGTTCTTTCAGAACTTTCATGTTATTCTATTTTCTTCTTGCCTGCATGATTCCTGCTGGCTAATCTGAGCTTATTCAGTCTCCTTTGTAGGTAACTTTTCTTTTTTCCCAAGAACTCTCAGGATTGTTTGCTATTGGGAAGTTTGACGATGACACGCCATAGTGATTTTCTTTTGTGACAGATCCCGTTTGGGATTCGTTCAGCTTCTTGAGCAGTTATGGGAATGGTTAGCTCCTGCCCCATGTTAGGGATGTTTTCTTCCAGTTGTTCTTGTGTTTTCTTTCTCTTTGTTTTGGAAAGCCTACCAGGTGTAATCTATTCTTCTTGCTAGTATTTCACATCATACTTAAACTTATTTCAGATTTTTTACTCTTTTTATGGATTATTCTTCTCATAGATGGCTCTTGAGGGATTCATGATCCAGCTCACACACGTGGCCTTTCATTCTTTAAACGCTGCTGTTTTACTCTTTCAAAGTGTTATCTAGTTCTAGTATCTTAGTATTAGTCATCTGTGTTTCTCTTTGCCATTTTTGTATGGTTTCTAATTTTTCATTTATTTTGTCATCTTGTGTTGGTAGTTTTCCTGGTTTTTTTAAAATTTTTTTTTTTATTAGGCATCACTGCTCTCTGGTAGAAGGGGGAGGCCCAGCCTTGCTGCTGCTGGATTTGAACTGCCAAGCCAGTAGGCCGCAGTCCCCCACGCAACCACTATGCTACCGGGGCTCGGCAGTTTTTCTGTTTGTTTTTTCTCTCTCTCTCTCTCTTTTTTTCCAGTTTGTTTGTTTTTCCAAAGTTTTTTTTCCCTCTGTTCATTGAAAGAACCTGAAAATCATTCTCATGACTTCCTCTTCTGGTCCTTTCCGTGCCTTATTCCTCAAGAGGCTCTCTCCACTCTATCTCGTTGATGCCATTCAGCCTTGTTTCTTCTCGCAACAGAAATCACCTGTTATTTTGGAGACATCGTGCCACTGGAGTATTAATTCCTGTTTATTGTTCAGGTAATGATGGAGTGGGTGGTGACCTTACCCACTAGTTGTAGGTATTAGAAGTGCTTGGGTGACTGGGTCATCTGGGCTCCGTGGATCCCATTAGGTGATGTGAGAAAGGAAAGATAACAAGCAAAACCTAAAGATGCAAATAGCACCCACACACCCACACACGCACACACACCCACACACTGCAGCTGACAGCTCTTTGCTGACTGTCACTGAAGCGTGCTGGGAATGGGCCGCTCAGGAAGGCAGCCTCAGGTGTGCAAGGGTGGCAGCGGGAACCTCCAACCTTTGGGTTAGCAGCCAAGTCGGTGGCACCCAGAATTCCCGTATGTAATGGATATCCCCGCACAAAGTCTAGGACATTTGTTTTCAGAAATAACTGACCTAAATGCATGACTGATTGAAGCTCAAAGAAGACTGTCCCCTCTGGTTCCCTGGTGCCACATCATGGTATCTGATCACGAGAGAATCATTGTACAGTTCTCCCTGCAATTCCTCCACACCTACTGCCTGGCAGGCTCTCACAGGATGCCAGATAATTGGATTACCTGGTGAGATAAACTAATTTTATATCTAGAAATACTATTTGATGAATTCGCTTTCTACTAAACCTCACATGGTCTCAAATTGTGCCATTTTCATTTAAGAGAAAATTACAAGGTGCCTTCCCTTCACCTGAAATATTCTTTTTCATTCCATTAAACTGTATTTCTTCCCTACCAAACAGATTCTGTTCCACAGTTCTGGTACATTCTATACTTAAAATGAGCCTCCACTATTCATAGATTTCTCTTTGTGTACTTAGGATCAGTTCCCTGCTAGGTATTTCCCGCTAACTCCGGACTAAAGTCTTCAGTGCAGCCCTGTATAATCCACCGGGTTTCACAAACCCCAGATGCGTGGTGGCATGTTTGCTTCTCTTCTTTCTACACTCAGTCTTTCGGACTTTTCATGTTCTCACGGTGTTGTTAAGTGCTATCACACCCGTTCTCATAAACAGGGACCCTCTGTACAAAATGCTGAAGCACTGCCTGGGCCCTCGTCACCCTCACAGTTGTTGCTCGGTGAGACGCGCTTTGGCAGCGAATGTGTCAATTCGTCTCCTGAAGGGTCTACTTTACCACGCCTGGCGTCTTCCCTGAGGACTGGTCTTTCCTAATGATATATCCAAAGTATGGGAAAAGTCATGTCATGTTTGCTTCTAGAGACCATTCTGATTGGACACGCCACCATTGCATCACAAGAAAGTACTTGGGGGTCAGCTCTCTCCTATCTCCATGGTTCACATACTGTTCTGTTCTCAGAATGTCCACCCTCTCCTTTTACTCTCACCACCTGTTTACCTAGTGAACAAGTCATCCTTCCAGTTCATGTGTCACCTGTACCTGTAAAGACTTTACTACCTTCCACGAGCATTTTTCAACTGTGCCTTTAAAGCCCACACCCACCTGTAGACAATGGGACATCCCCTCACAGAAGGGTCACAGGGTTCTTGGAGGCTTCCTAAGCTCCCCCCCCCCACCACCATCATGACCCCAGTCCTGGCTAGACTCAGGAGCATGTATACTGGTACAGTTAAGAGTTCGCGACACATGGAATTCAGGCCAGACAAACTTCTCAGGACAGAAATGGGAGTAGTGATACCATGAGGGTAGAGGGATGAAGGGGAGGAAGGGGGAAACCATTGCAACCATTGATGCACAACCACCTCCCCTCCCCACCCCCAAGGGGATGAACAACAGACCATGGGCGAAGGGAGACAGCAGTTGGTGTAAGATATGAAAATAACAATAATTTATAATTTATCAAGGGGTCACAAGGGTGGGAGGAGAAAAAGAGAAGCTGATACCAAGGGCTCAAATAGAAAGCTAATGTTTATAAAAGAATGGTAACATGCACAAATATGCTTTATACAGTTGATGTATAGATTGTTTTATTTTTTTACGTAACAATGTAAGGATTGTTATAAGAACTGTAAGAGCCCCCAACAAAGTGATCTTAAAAGCAAAAAGCAACAACTATACCTTTCCTCATGTACATTCCCTACAGTGCCTTAATAACATTGCAATTTGTTTTGTTGTAGTTTATTTGTCCTTATCCATTTGTCTTCCCGGCTAAGCTATGAACTTCGGAGAGCCAGGTCTCTGTTGCAGTCATAAATTTCCTAACACCTACCAGAGTGTTTGGTAGAGAGTATATCTACTAAGTATGTGTGAATAGAATCAAACGACTTGCACAACCCTTTGTGCACGGCCCTCCTCTTTGATTGAATAGAAAGGTCAGATTGCTCAACTTGCCTCTTCTCCTCTTGGTCTCATCATCTTCTGACTCGGCAGCTTCTTCTGCTCTGTCAATGGCCGAGCCTAGTCACCAACGAAACCGCCCTCTATGAATAGCTTCATTTTGACTTTGGGTGCTTCTCTCTGTGTCTTTCCTATGTCTCTGTGTCTCTTTTCCAAATTTATTGTCTTCTCTTCCTCCTTTTCCTCTTCTAAATCTCTAAATATTAGTGTTTCTCAAATAACTGATCCAAGTTCAAAAGCTGGCCTGAGACGTGCTTATCCATTATGTAACTTCAGGCAAGAATCTGTGTTCATGTCTGCAAATTGGAGTTACAGTGCCAGCATTAAACTCAGCACATTTCAAATCAAATATGAACCTCCACCCGCTGCTATTTTTCTGTAGGATAAAGGCCACACTTTAAAATTTCACTTTCCACGAACTTTTTGAGGTTCTCTCATAGAGTCAACACTCAAATAGTAACTGATGCCATATTGTTCGCAAAGAAAGAAATCACTTTAAACTTTTTTAAAAGTTTTTTTTATATGTTAGTTTTACATGGTACTTTCCTATACACAACAGTGCGTGTGTGCAAGTTATTTATGGGAGTACCTTATTTGTGGAAAAACTATGGCATTCTTTACCACCACCCCCTTTTCCCTTATTTTAGTCTCACGTACATTAGCCTATTTTGATGGGCAACTTGTTACAATTAGACTAGTTTAGACAAACACATAAGAGGGGAATCATTTGTAATGGGTCACGAGGATGGGAAGTTGCAGGTTTAAGGCATGGCTCAGGGGCTCAAAGCGTTGTCGGGCCGGGTGTTTCCGTGTGTCCCCTGTACCACTCATCGCTCACCCGGGGAGAGAATGCGGATTGTCTGACCTAAATTAGGTGCCATCAGGGGCGTGGATTGATGGGAGAGAGGAGGAAGAACATATGACTAAGGGGTCTGTGGAGGGGTGGAGGAATTCCTCAAAGGAAATAAAAGCAGGGGATGGCAGGGGTTAAGGGTAATCAAATGTCAAACTATCCCAGCCTACTTCATTTGGTTTCACCTCTCCACAGATAGCACTCAGGCCTTTTGTCTCCAGTCCTGTCCTTCTTGCTGAATTTGCAGACTGCCTGCTGAATGTAACCGTTCACCTCAAATTTATGAGGTCCCAAACTGCACTCCTTCGCTCTCCCCTGCTTACCTTGGTTAGGTAGTCTGGTCAACTTACTCTGCCTTCGGGGTCCCCTCAGCCCTCCCTGCCTCTTCCCACTAGCATTTCTTAGAGCAGGACTTCCTTGGTCATTTTTGTACCTCTGAGTCTCTGTGCCTTTCAGTGACATTCAGATAGTCCCTCATTTGTGATGTATTTAAGTGATAACAAATTGCACTTGTGGCTGCCTTTATTTTTAATATATATATTTGCTGGTACTATGTAGTGCCTATCTTGTGATACTAAGCAATTTGATTATATCATGGCACAGTCTACAGTACAGTGCGTGTTGAGAGCCCTAAGGGATAGACCGTTAGGCAATGACTGTTTACTCTGATCACAGAGTACAAGGGACCTGTCCATGCACTTGGCAGCTGTACCACCACCAGGGTCATCGTTGTCACATATTTCATTGGAGACAGACTTCATAGCATGATCTCATTTAGCGTGTCATCTCGTTAGAATCATCATTTGTTAACTCGAAGCCAAGTTGTTCCAGTTTCTCACACTCTACTGCTTATATTCTCAATATTCAGTCTAGCAAACAAAGTCATGCCCCTTTAAGTTTTAATCCAGAAAAGATGGGGGATGGCTATAAAGACAAAGATTCTCAAGCCCTCTGATAAGTTGCTCATCACCCCCCTCGTTGGTACAGACCCATAGTGACTCTACCGGACAGGGCGGATGTCTGAGACTGACAGTCTTCATGGGAGGAGAACACCTCACGATTCACCCTTGGAGCAGCTGGTCGTTTTGAACTGCTGACCTTGACGTTAGCAGTCCAAGATGTAACTCACCACACCACCAAGGCGGATGATAATGGAACGAAAGCCATCAAAGCGATGCATGGGAAAGACTCTCTCCTTCAACAACTTCAAGCTTTAGGAAGAAGAGGATTTGGGAGTCAGGGAAAGGGGCTGGAATGACATCAACAAATTTAACAAAGATGAGGCAAGGGCTAATTCCTGAGGTGGAAAAGCTATTGTTAATATGGATAAAAGACTGATTCTAGAAGATGATGACTCTCTTTTATTTTATTTTTTGGGGGGGGGGCATCATTGCTCTCTAGCGGTGGGAGGAGGAGGCCCAGCCCCACTGCTGGAATTGAACCTCCGTCCCAGTGGGCCGCAGTCCCGCGCACAACCACGACGCCCCCAGGGCTCAGCCCTGTAAATTTGTTTTATATACTATGCCTAGAACTGGAGAAGCAGGGAGTGCCAACGATTACATTGCTGAAAGATTCAAAGATGGGCTGCGCTAGACAATACAAAACAAAGAACAGGTTTTCGACATGGATGAAACCAGCTCATTTCAGAACAGAGGCAAAAGTGATGCCCTGTTTCAAGACATGGAAGGACAGAACCCTGCTGTTTATTTACTCATCTGAAAAACTCTGAACATTCAAAAACATTGGCAAAAATAGGCTGTCCTTCTACTATGTTGGTAACTCCAAAGTCTGGGTGATGGTTGCATTATTTATTCAAAGCCTGATTTTCAAATCGCTTTATCACAAAAGGGCACCTCCATGGCCTTGGAAGAGAGCCTTCCTGTGAAGATTCTGCTGCTGCTTAATAATGTCCTAGGCCGCCCTCCTCGTTCCATATTCCAAAACAACAGCTCTGATTCAGCCTGTGGATCAAGGTGCACTTGTCACTTCCAAAACCTATTACCTAAGGACTGTTTGCTTAGGCCCGGGGTCGGCAAACTCTCGAGACCGAAGAGCCAATCCTGTCCCTCCTGACAACTTTAAAATCACTCAAGAGCCTTCACTGTGTTTTTCCAAATAAACGAAATGCCCATGATCAAAAATAGTAACCTTCAAATGTTTCAATGTTACTTCAGAGCCACGCGCTCACACTGAAAGAGCCACCCAGGGCGCTGGAGCTGCAGTTTGCCAACCACTGGCTTAGGCAATAGCTGCCACAGATGGAGGCACAGTAACAGTATGCAATTTCTGGAGAATGGTAATGAACTTTCGTGTATAGAGAGCATCAGGTCTTCCTGGAAGACGGTTATGGGAAAATGCATGCAAGTAACTTGGGAAAATTGCTGAGTTGTGTGAAGCCCCCCTCCCTCCCCCTCCTCCCTGAACATTTAATGGTGGTAATATGATGAGAGAGGTTGAGGGGAAAATCGTCCTTGTGGTAAGAACACTGACTTGAAAACTTGGTATCACTGATGTGGAACAGCTCATAGATCAGGAAGAAGGGGAATCGGTAGATCAGAACTTTGGATTTTGGGGCTGAGCCCCGGTGGCGTCGTGGTTGTGCGCAGGACTGTGGCCCACTGGGACAGAGGTTCAATTCCAGCAGTGGGGCTGGGCCTCCTACTCCCACCACCGGAGAGCAGTGATGCCCACAAAAAAAAAAAAAAAAAAAAAAAAAGAACTTTGGATTTTGGAGAGGAAAAAAATGCAGGAACAAAATATTTATGAGCAGGAGTAAATAGGGAAGTTGTCCAAAAAATTTATGGGGAAAGGACTAACTGAAGTTTCCTCACACACACACCCCCTCCCAAGCCAAATGGGGGTTTCAATTGCTTGAAAACATGGACCCAAACACTGATCACTTTGGTAAAGTCAGTAGACAGATTCTGGAAGCTGTAAGATGTTAACAACAACAAAAACCATGAAAACAAGAAAACAGATGAAACAGACAACTTTTACTAATTTTCTGACTAGAAATGCTATCTTCTCAGGACTGCAACCCACTGGGATGGAGGTTCAATTCCAGCAGTGGGGCTGGGCCTCCTACTCCCACCACCGGAGAGCAGTGATGCCCCCCCCCCCAAAAAAAAAAGAAATGCTATCTTCATTCCCAGGGATAATCCAGAACCTTCCAGAGGTAGAGTTATTGCCACAGCTGACAAAATGACAATATTGTACAGCACTTAATCATCAGAGTAAATTTGGGTTTTTAATGAGTGTATTACAGTATATCAGTTGATGTTTCCAACATCAAGACAAATAAAGATTGATTGATAGGGCTGAGCCCCGGTGGTGTAAGTGGTTGAGTGTGGAACTGCGGCCCACGGGCGTGGCGGTTCAAATCCAGCGGCAGCTCTCAGGAGCGGCACTGGGTAGCGCCCATGACCACCAGAGGCAGTGATGCCCCCCCCAAAAAAACAAAAGCAAACAAACAAAAAAGATTGTTTGATAAAGAAATTGATAATAACAGCTAATAATAACAAAGAATGAAGAAAAGAAGGGGCTAAAATAAAAAAAGGAAGGAGTACTTGACATGTTAAAACTGATTTACAAATGAAGTTGTCAGAATGGAACTCTTTTTAAGTCAGGACTGGGCCCACTTCTCAAGAACACTCCAATAAAAATGAAGCGCAAGTCCCTCCATGACTGGTTTGAGACCAGTGGAGTTTTTTATCTTAGTGAATTATTCTACTTCTATATATTTGATACTAATTAGAATTACATGCAGTTCTTAGCTAGAGTCCTGCGTATTCTCCCATCCATTCCTTTGTCCGTGCTTTCCCCCTGGGTCCGAAACACCTGTCTCTTCTACCATCCTTACCA